>JAVTVY010012607.1:0-56248 GCA_036873755.1 Hanleya hanleyi
TTGGTCTGTAGGCTGATTTCATTGGCTCTCTATTTTTTACTATAGTGCTCTTGCATTCTAAACTTGATGGGTTACATTTTGGTCCCATCCTACACCACTGATTTCAGTTTGACTGAATCTCCGCATTGGGCATTAATGCATCAGGAATAAAACACACAAGACAGGGTTTTTGGTGAGATCTCATTTTTTTATTCATTGAACAACAACAACGTGAGAACAACCACGTGAAAACTCAAGCCCAGAACAAGGGGCTTGTCATTAACTGAAGCCCAGAACAAGGGGCTTGTCATTAACTGAAGCCCAGAACAAGGGGCTTGTCATTAACTGAAGCCCAGAACAGCGGGTGTATGTACATTGAAATAATTCAAGCCCAGAACGGGGCTTGTACATTGAAATGATGGGCGGCCCAGTCATAGACGAGTACATCGCGGTCCTCGGCCTGGGGGTACTCGTCAAACATCTGTACGATGGTAGATAGGGGTCTTCCCCGGCATCGATGGTACAGGTAAAACAAGCAATATTGTCCGCACACGCCACTGGTCAGGCTTTGCAACGTTTGACTGTTCCAACACCACGTCTCTGTGCCTTGATCCATGAAGTCTGTTAAATCGGGATGGAGGGTGGCAGGCCGTACGGGTCAAAGTATTCGCCCTGCTGTTCTGTCAAGTACACGGCCACCCAGTGTTCACCGGGTTGATCCATCGGGTCCGTGTTGAGAACGTAAGCAGCCGGATACATACGGTCTAATGGAAACACATCTCGGGCGAACACCCCTTGAAAGACCCTACGTGTCTCTGGGTCATTCTCCAGCACGGTGGTTATCTGGTCTGTATCCATGTTAGGTGGAGAAGTCACACAGGACGTTGCGCGCCTTGTCCACTTGAATGATGTTGTCAAACTCGGCGTAGCAGATCACATTGACGGTGGTCGCCAGGGCTCGTGCAAAGTGGATTTCCAACCGTAAGTTGCCTTGCTTGGCCAGGGCCAGCTGATGGTCGTTCTCTAAGGTGGGGGTCAGATCGAAACAGAACAACGTGTATCCGTTCGCGTAGTCCTCCCGACTGATCATATTCCCTTCGTCCTGGTTGATTTGACCGGTGGCTGTAAACAGGCTCTGATAGGCTCGAATGAAATTCCTCCGCCCAAAGTTCGGGGTTAAGGCCGTGGCTGGCACCTGTTGTCCATCCACATGCAGGGCCACAAAATTGATGCCGAAATGTTTAAAGTCAAACGGATTCTCCGGGTAGGCTCCGCTGAAACTGGTATTTTCTACACAGGCCAGGATCAATCGCTTGGGTAGTTCCCCCAGGAACAGGTTTTCTTTGTTGGCGCCCATATTTCCAGCAGGCACAGAGAACACTTTGGTTTGCACACGTCGGATAGGGTACTGGGCTGGTTTTGTTTCCAAGGCTTTCATGTGTCCCAATTGAACGGCTGGATTCGGTTTCACTTTTCGGACATACAGGACTGCGTCTTGGATGACAATCTTATAGTCCGCTACATGCCCCTCTACGTTAGTGGCCATCAAGGCGAAGGTGGGAGGCGCCCGTATCAGTCGGATTTTGATGGGGGTCTTGTTCAAGAGGTACCGGTCTTGCATGAACATGTCTGCATGCAGTCGACCCATCATATCCACCGAGGCACTGTTCGCAGTGAAAGCCTTCCGTTTGTCATATCCCCCATTGTCCGCCGTGTCCATGTGCTCGGCCGTGTCCCTGTAGAATAAAGCGGTTGTCAGCTGAGATTTTTTAGCCTCTCGGCCATACGACAACAGTGTCTCGATGTAGGCTCGATAGGGGTACGTGTTGGTGGAGTCACTGATGAGTTTGTCGCTGAGAAAAATATCCACCTGCTGAAACATCGAGTGCAGCCAGAGATTCGTCGGGCCCACCGTTGCTTGGTCAGCGAGTCTCGTGCCAGCTCCATTGACCACCTTGGCTTTCACATACAAGTAGGTATGGGCTAAATCCACATAGGCCGTATCCGCATTACTGATGGTGAACTCGATGGGCCCGGTTTCGTTGATGCTGGAGAGCGGGAGATGCTCCACCCATAATCCTTGTTCGACACTGGTTTGTGTGGGCGGCACGGTCCACAAATCAAATTCACTGTTGGTGGAGGGGCAGGACTCGGCGTGGATTAAGGCCATGTTTTAAGAAAAGATATCCCGGGTCTTCTTGGATGTGCGTCGTCGCGGGATCGGTCGTCGACTGGTGCGTGGTCTCCGTGGGGCAGCTCTTTTATTCCCTACGGTGCGTTGTGCTTTGGCCACCAAGACGCCTCCCGCTTCTTTGGCCCGTCGTTTCAAGGCTTGTCGGGGTGCCGTACCCCCCAAAACATCACCGGCCACTTGCAGTCCACTGCTTACCGCTTGTTTGCCGATTGCTTTCACCCCACGCGTCACCAAGGGCAGGAACGTTTTCACAATGCTGCCGAGTATGTTCCCCAGACCATGTCCTCGTTGCATGCGTGCACCGCTAAAGACCGGAAAGCCACCCCCGGCCTGTTGGGCATAATAGTCGGCATAGCTGCGTGCATCGCACTCGTAAGGTACTTTCATTATGCAAAGTGGGGAGCACGTGCTTGTCGAAAATGAAGTGTCAGCACCACTTTTCCTCGTTCGAATGCCACCGCTCGTCCCGTGTCATCTCTTATATCCACCGTGATCGTGTTGATGTCGGTATGTCGTACGGGCAGGTACATGATATGGTTGAAACTGTGGGTGACTTGACCTCCATACGTCTTTTTAATGGGGACCACCCGTAACAGAGGTGTGTTGATATCGCCCACGATGTGGTTGTCCACCACGTCCGAGTAGACGTAGAGTCCGTACATACCCGACTTCATATCCATCGGCATCTCGCCATGGTGTTGGGAGGGACCAGCGAACGTCTGTAGATCGAAACCCAGCATTTGCTGTAGTGTAGGACTGAGTTTCACATTCACGGTATCGGTGACGGTAAGCTGTGCCTTGTCGTTGTGTACGTTGACATCGAAGAACACGTTTCTCTTGAAGCGCAAGGCTATCAGGCGTGTTGCACTATCCGTCACCCCCCGTAGCGCCTTATCATGCATCAGTCTTGACAGCCCACCCATGAACTCTTTGGGGGTATCGTATTGGCCTTCGGGCAGGGTGAGCCGGATGTTTTTGCCTTCGTAGGTGACCTCGTACCACACTTCATTGGCTCGCACGTTGTACCACGAGTAAGGGTATTGGACATCCACGAGGGCACATTCCCACCGGCCAGGTAAATGTAACGGTTGCGGTAACTGGGTGACGTACTTGGCCACGGTGTTGTCAGGAAACACATCCAGCGAACTGTTACTGGGTAGGGTCAGGTAAAACATGGCGACTGAGCTGTCCTGCTGCTGCTGTTGGTTTTAATAGGTCTTCCAGGCCTTGGGCGGCTGTGTGCGGCGTCGTGTTCGTCGCGGTGACTTGCTACGTGTCACGGCTCTGGAGATGTGGGGTGTCTTGATCAAGGGTGTTTTTTTATAGGCGCGAAAAGAAAGTGCCCGTTGTGGTGGTGTTTTGGGGGTGACTCCGGTTCCCATTCGGCTTCCCAAGAAGGTAGTGGGCCACTCGGTGATTGCTGAGTTTGCTGCATAAAGTCCCAGCGGTGGGGGTTCCCCACCAATTCCTGTGGTACATGCATGTCTTTCAAGCCTTGAGCGAAGACCTCCCATCCTCGAGGATCGGTGTGCGATCTGCGTTGACGCATCAGATCATTCACTAAATCCGTCATGTGGGTGCCGGGGACCACCTGATTCTGTACCAGGAGTTCGCCTTTATCATTCCAAGTCATGTTAGGATTCTGTTTCATCCGTTGTAATACCAGGCCAGCTTGTTTCTTGAACGAGGCAGGTACACTCTTCAGCACTTCGTCTTCCACCCACTGTGGGGCTGTGGAGGCTACCTGACCCGGCTGTTGGAGCGGTGCTGAGGTCAGCGGTCTGTCACGTCGTGGTGGTGGTGGTGGTGGTGGTGGTGCTGTTGCTGGGGTAGACAGGGTTTTGTATTGGTCCATGAACGTCATGTACCGTTGAAGCGTCTCATTGTACCGTTGTACTTTCTCACTGTCGCTTAACCCCGGTCTCTGTAAGATCTGTTGCATCTCTCCATCGAGGCTGTTTATGGTCTTCACCGTAGGTGGGACAGGGTAGGGTGATTGGAGGTTTTGCAGGAACCGTGGTTCGACGAGGACCATTTTTTTCGTGTGGTTCATTGTCGGCCGAAGAGTCCACCCAATACTGGACCCAACACGGAAGCGGCCAACGGTGCTAAGATGGCCCCGAGAAAGCCGCCTTTCTGTAACACCTTTTTCTTTTGTGTTTGAGGGACCCGCTTGTGGACTAGGGTTCGGAGACCTGTCTTATGCTTGGCCAACTTGGTCTTCTGAGCCGGAGTCAGTGGTACGTTGCCTTTTAACAGGTTGTACCCGATCTCGCACAGACAGCGTACAAGGTCAGGGTCCGCACCGCGTACAATGGTTCGGACTAACTCGGGTGGGGCCGTCTTCAATACACGGAGCGTGGGAGCGTGCTTCCGTACTCGCGCAGACATCCTGTACAACTAATGCTAGAACCCACAACGCTGCCCTTTTTATCCACCTCACAGACAAAGTCAACCCTGCTGTGGTATTCATTCTTTTTATTATTCCCCATCATCAAACACACAGACCCCAGCTGGAGGCGCCACTGTGGATGTGTTTACATTATTTTTGCATGTACACGTGGTGGGTCTCTCCGGGAAAGATGCCGGTCCGTAGTCGAAGGTGGTCGGGAGTGGCTTGCTTGAGGTCGAAGAGCATATACCCGTGCTGAGGGGTTGTGGCATCTTTGAAGGCTTCCAACGCAAACGGTGTGCGGCCGGGAAACATCTGTCTCGCCAGGTGCAGCAGTTGAGTGGTATCTCTCGGGTTTTTGAAGACCACCAGGTAGTGGGCATTTAAGCTGATATTCCGATGTTCTTTGTTTTTACTGAACAGATTCTGCACAATGTAGATGATGCTGAGCCGTCGATGATGGCTGCCTTTGGTAAGAGTTGGGTGACCCGTGCATCCGTCTCCGCCATGAGATCATCCAGAACCACCAAGGTGTCGGGTTCCAAATCGGCCAGGTTGGGTAGGCCTTCCACGAACGTGATGTGGGGCATTGCTGCATACGCTTCCTGCCATTCTCCGTAACACCACACGACTCGGGCAATGGGTGGAGTGATCATGCTGTCGGCGTGTTGAAGGAGCTTCCTGACGAAGTGCGTTTTGCCGGAGCCCGTCAGTCCTGCGATGACGCAAGTGAAGGGATGCTGCCACCGAGGGTCCATGGTTTGAGGTGTATCCGTTGTCGTGGTAACACGCTCTTGTAAATTTCGTACGAGTGAACTGGAGTGGTGGTGGGTACAACGTCGGTCGTCGTTGTCTGTTCACGTTCAGAGATGGTGCTGGGGGTGGGTACAACGTGGGTGGTCGGTTCACTGTGAGGGATGAAATCCGGTGGGTCTTGAGACGTAGTAGGTGTGCTTGGTGTAGGTGTAGAGCTCGACGTGGCTTGTACGCGGGGTGTGGTGGTGGTGGTGGTGACTGGGCTCGATACGACTGGTGCTCTCTGTAGACCCGTTTCGCTGGTGCCTGGTGTTCTCAGTTGGTTAAGTAACGTGCTGACATAGGCTACGTCGTAAAACACACCTCCGTACAACACACTCAGCAGGGTTAGCAATAGCACCCCAAAGACCACTTGCGCTTTGCGCGTTTTGCGAGACGCTGTCTTCAGAGGCAGCTGCTGTTGGTCCATAGCACTGTGGTCGGATGTGGAATGAAGGAGGACGGCAGTGGTGTCTGGTTTTATAGTCGTTTCACCTGGTTGGCCGCGACCCAGGAATTGAAGGAACTGGGCCAGCCTTGCCATTTTACGAAATGAAACAGTTTGCCACGTCGACGTTCCGTTTTCAAAATCTGCTCCACCGTGTAGTAATCTTGCTGTGTTTTTACAACAGGCTGTAATTCCGTGTCGTAAAACGTCCCCAGCAACGTTTCCCCTTGGAGATCTTCCAGTTCATAGACTCGCCGCTGTCGGGGTAGGCGCCGTTTAATCAGGAAGTGCTCATCGCTCCAGTTGGGCAAGTAACTTTTCTCGAACTTGCCCTTGACTTTACTGATCCGTACAGGGTCCCCGACCTTGTACACCGCCTTCGTCGTTCGCTGCGATGGCCTGGAGTACAAGACACGCCGGACTTGGGCTTCATTGCGTTGGGTCACGGTAATGGGGGCTCTCTCTATACTTCGATGATAGGCTCGATTGTAACCCCTCACCAGTTTCGGGAGAACATCGATGTACCGCCTTGTATTCTTATAGGTGAAATATTTATACATGCGGCCTTTGAATGTCCTGTTGAACCTCTCCACCACGGAAGCCTTGGTCTCGTTGTACGTATGGAGGAAAAACACCTTCTGTTTCTTGAGAAAGGCTTGGAACGGTCTGTTGAGGAATTCCGTGCCTTCGTCGGTTTGCAAATACAAAGGTTTGCGCCCGGTCTTGAAGATGTCTTTGAACGCCGCTATGAGATTTGCCCCCGTTTTCGTCCGGATGGGTACCACCCACGCATACTTGGATAGGATATCGATGCACGTCAAGATATACCGATTCTCATCGTTGTGTTTGGCAAAGGCGCTCATATCCACCAAATCCGCTTGCCACTGGGCATCTATTCCTCCCACGATGACCCGGTTCCGTAGAAAATGGCGACGGACAGATCGATGTAAGGTATAGGTGTCTTGTCTTCTTAACCAATCTCGGACTTGGGCACGTTGTACCCCCTGGGGTTTGGCCGCTCGATAGAGAGCCGACAATGCACTATAGGCTGCCGGACTGTCGGGACTGTAGTATAAGTTATCCAACACCTTCTCCCAGCGCTTCATGGTGACAAAATGATGATGGACCCTGGCTCTATCGTTTATTTATAACGGGTATATCTTGGGCCTGAGTTTCTTTCTGATTTTCTTCGTGGACTTCCACAGTGGCCATGGTCAATGACCAGTCCAACTCGTCTGATGACCGCTTGATAAGCACTTCATCCACATCCACCACGGCATCTTCCAATGCAGACCATAGATCAGGGTGAAGGGTAAAATGCACTGTACCTCCATCTAGCCGAGCCAATTGAGCAAAGAAAGGGCCGCGTCGGATGTACACATCGTGACACAAGTGGATGAGGTCGCCGTCCAGTTCACCAGACAACACCCGTTTGAATTTGGTCCAGCCCTCCTGGGACAGACGAATGTGAGCCGGGCACGGTTGTGTAGGGTCCGTGTCTCCCACCACCTCCTCCATGATATCGACCTTATCCGCATACACGTGCAGGAAAACCTCGGGGGTCAAGCTGAAATACGCCAGTACTATATGCTCCGTCATGGTCAGTACGTGAATGGTACCAGATTTCACTGTCTCTCGTATTTATAGGGAGAACCCCGTGAGATCAAAGGATCAGGTGGTCATGTCATTGGGCTGACTGAGTCTAGCGGGGTAATCAATGGCATCGTCGTCGGGTTCATGTAGTTGTTCATGGGGTTCAGCCATTGGCCCCGCGGCTTCATCACGGATTTTTTCTTCTTCTTCATCGTTCTGGCCCGTCATGTGTGTGTGGGTGGCTTCATCAGGTGACACTGTCATTCCAGCCTCTGCGCATTCTATACATATAGTATTTTCTCCATCCGCTTTTTTTCTCATTAGGTTCATCTAGTGCGTGTTCGATAGCACGAGCCCATGCCAATTGGTGGGGTGATCGATCGTCGGGTATAAATAACTGGTCCACCAGAGGGCCTATTTTCTCCAAGGCTGACCACAGAGAGGGAGTTAGGAGGAAACTTCGAGCCGGCTCTTGGTAGCGTCCCACCCGTGGGTAGAGCGCAGTATGGTATACGTAGTTGGCCTTGTCCAGGTGGATCAGGTGTCCGTCTAACTCTCCGCTCAACACCCGTTGAAACTTAGTCCAGCCATCACGCTCTAGTGTCACCCTATCCGATAGAGTCTCAGCGTGCTCAAAGCAAATATTTCCACAATCTTCGACCAGGGTCACTTTAGCATCATACACGTATAACTTCACATTGGGTGTAAGCGTCAGGATGGCTTGGAGTGATGACATGCTTCCTCTAAATGTCGAAGGGAGAATGACACACACTCTGTCTCATCCCTCGTATTTATAGTGTCAATACCACAGCGCCAGGGTGAATAGAGCACAGACTAGTATGAGGCCAACCAGCCGGCGCTGGTTCCGGCGTGAGCGCTCCTGGTCCATAGCGCGAGCATCAAGGATGGCTGTCATAGTCCAGTAGTGGTGAGTGATGGCACGCCTGTCCATCGAGTGCACTCTGTGGAGGACCGCTTCTGTGAACTCGTTCAGGATCTGGCGTCGTCCCTCGTTGTCGTCGCCATCTGCAAACATGGACCGGACCACTGCTCGGTAACCCGTGAATGAATTCACCACGGTGGCATACTGTAAAATGCGAGTCGCATGGGGCTTGATCTCCGCCATGGCTCTGTAGAAATGTAGGTGTGGGATCCAGAGGGACATGTTTTATAGACCAGATGTAGCTCTACGGGTATAGTCCGTGATACGTACTATTCTGATGGGTTAGTCCAAAAAAGGGAGCAACAACAACAACACAGATTACAGATCAATCCTTTTATTATGCGTGAACAACATAGAAATGCATGTACTGACCTGTCTGTGGGAGGTTTCCCACAATGGCGTTCACCTTCGCGTCTTTTCGTGTACGTCCGTGTCTTTTCGTTAAAGTCCGTGTATCTTCGGTAAAGTCCGTAGGCATTGGGCAAGGAAGCTTTTTCCCGAGACCGAATCACCGCCAGACATGACTGCATCACCGCGGATGAATACATTCTTGCACTCACTCACACCACAGGTCGAGTGAGGTATCAAAGAAGCTTAGGTGAAGGAGCATCTAATGGACTGGGTGTGGGGTTGACATATCGATAAAAAATGGATATGACCTTGAACTGATCACGTGACCTCCCCGTGATGACAAATACCCAGAACCAAGTCAGTACATGCATCCCATAGTCCCAGGTCACACCCGATTCACGCAGACCGGAAGTGACGTCATACACCTGCGCACAACCGTGATGGAAAAAACCCAGAACCAAGTCAGTACATGCATTCCATACAGGCAGAATGCAGGCAGGCAAGCAAGGCAGGGATGCAGGCAGGCAGGCAGGCAGGGAGACAGGTCAGGTCAGGTAAGTCAGATTGAATACACCCCTTTCCCTAAAAATGGACTCCTTTTATACGTTTTTCTATCCACTCCTAAAAATCGACTGCTTTTATACGTTTTCCCGGTGAGTGGGTGGGTTCAAAATGGCGGACCCTTATTTTACACACACAACACCAAAAGCCACCATTTTAAACCCACCCACTCACATCCCAGGTCAAATCAGTGCACCCGAGTGAGTGGGTGGGTTCAAAATGGCGGACTTTCAACGTCCCAGAGAAAATAACCGGCCACCATTTTGAACCCACCCACTCACATAGCACTCAATCACCCCGGTGAGTGGGTGGGTTCAAAATGGCGGACCCTTATTTTACACACACAAACCCTCCGCCATTTTAAACCCACCCACTCACATCCCAGGTCAATCAGTGCACCCAAGTGAGTGGGTGGGTTCAAAATGGCGGACTTTCAACGTCCGCCATTTTGAACCCACCCACTCACATCTCAACAAAATTAACTCACGTATGCGAACCCCCCCTATGGCAACCCAAAAATTAACTCCGCGCATGCGCAGTGAGGCGCTAAATACCCGTTTTGCTCTATATATACTACTGGCGTGTGATAAGATGGAGCGAATACAATATAGAGCCCTCCGTGTTGTATTTAGTGATTTATCTAGCTCTTATGAAGAACTGCTTAGTAGGGCTAAACAGTATTAAGTGCATTGCCTCTCAAGTGTTTAAAATTATTAATGGTATATCGCCCGAGTATCTTAGTAATCTTATTAAGGTTAAGCAAAATGTGTCGCACCTCAGAACTGGTTCGTCCACTATGGACATCCCGTTCTTTCATACAAAGAAATATGGTCAAGACAGCTTCACATATCTTGCTCCGAAGTTCTGGAATTCCCTCCCTCTGGACA
The DNA here is from genome assembly GCA_036873755.1 of Hanleya hanleyi. Taxonomy (NCBI): domain Eukaryota; kingdom Metazoa; phylum Mollusca; class Polyplacophora; order Lepidopleurida; family Hanleyidae; genus Hanleya; species Hanleya hanleyi. The sequence goes on from JAVTVY010012607.1 coordinate 10,144, forward strand.
TTAGACAATGTACTAGTTTTAGTCAGTTAAAGCGGCTTCTGGGCAGCTGGGATGGATCGAATTGTCGATGCTCTCTTTGCCCATATGTGCAATAGAAATCAAAACCTACATATGATTTATCTGTCCACTTGTTTTAACTGCATGCTATTGAAAATTTTATATATATTATTAGTTCTGCAAATTTTTATGTATGTTATCAGATTGGTCTGCTTTAAATGTCGGACTGACTAGCCTTTGGCTAATGTTTATTGTGTAAATTTTTATCCGACAATAAAGAAGATTATCCATCTATCTATCTATCTATCTAACAGCGTTTAGCATCAAATAAAAATCACAGTATACATATAGGCTAGTTTCCCGAAAAAGAGAAGCGGTCAACAGTTTTCATTGATGCCGGCAAGACATGATGTTCCAAATATATATCCGTATCACTGATCAGTCTTCTTTCATCCATATAATTTTCGTTAAAAAAGTCGTAAAGTAGACGATGTATCTCAAGCACGCTTAGATTGCGGTGTGTTCATATGAGCGCCATGAAGATCTTGAAGTACGTGGGGTTCATACGGTCCCTAGCCCCGGAATTATACGCAAGTTAAGCCCAACGCACACAGCGAACATTTTGTTGTATTTAGATCAAAACACTGTTTCGTGTTTTTGTTTATGTTCTCCGCACACATCGAACATTTCATCTCGAAACAAACCGCCAGCGCCACAAGTAGACGTAGTCTCGGGTTCAATCCTTCGTCACATGTGCGCGGATCGCCAGTTGATTGGTTGAAAGATGTTCCGAGAAATCTTCGCAGTCACCGCACATAGACGACAAAAACATGTTTCAGGTCAAAACATATTCGCAAAACCAAACGAGTTTGATTTCACGAATATTTATTCGGAACATTTATTCCGAACAGATACCGGTATGTTTATTTTTTATTATTATTATTTATTTTTATTTTTTGGGGGACCCGCACACAGCCGACAAAAACAGATCGGAACACAGTTTTTGTTGTAATACAAAATGTTCACTGTGTGCGTTGAGCTTTATGAAACATAACGCCAATGATACTGCACGCTACGCTCGTATTCTGCTATCAGCATGCGATATTTATCACCACCTTTGAGAAACTTTGAGTGGAGGCGTTTTGGTGGTATAGCCTCGTTGCGGAAGTTTTTTTCCAGTAATGTCTTGTGACATTGATTAAAATCGTCACATTTCTAGCAAATGCTTCTAGGAGAGATATACGTCATATACAGGTCCTTCTGAAATATTACTGTTAAGTAAATTCGACGAGAGTGAAGGGCCACTCCATAGACAAATGGGTCTAGACATGATGGTGTTTCCTTCAATTCCAGTGAAGGAGAATATATATCCATCACTGAGTCATTAATATAGCGATTATCCACAGTGAGACGAGCGTTTATATACTAGTGACGCTTGGTGAATTAGAAGAAACATGCTTTGAAATGGTCAATTTGATGTCTTCCAACATGAAGGCTTACACTTGAAAGTTTATTTTTACTCGTCAGATCCCACATTCAGTAGTAAACTGTCGTCCATTTTGAGAATACGACGTCTCAATTAAGCTATCGGCTTACATTTGGAGAAATTTAAGCTCTTGCATTCCACTCGAGCAGATTTTCACACATCCTCTGAAATTTGTAAACTATATGCACATGCTTCATGTAGATAACTATATTGTTGGAAAGCAAATTTATCTGGGATTATACATATGTGAATATATTGGTCGTGAAGTCGACGAGAATAAAGTTATTCAAATTTAAATGCATGTCATCATCGAAAATGAGCTTCCATTTTCAAACGTTCATTTCTCGAGTAGTTCTAAATTTTACATTCAATTGTCAACTTTGCCGAGTAGTAGAACCCTTCAACAAAATATGGGTGCGTCAGTTGTTCCAATTTTGGCTCAGATTTTTTTCTGTGGAATTTTATGTGTTTTCAATTGAACAAAATTTGAAAAAATGCAATGGCCAAAGTTTGAACAAGGCATTGTTTTTTTCTTTACCTGGTTCGGAATAATTAACCATACCAAATTTCAAAACCCCATGATCAATACTCCCCCTGAAATAAACGGTTTAACTTTTGAAACTGGAGAAATCAACCAACAGAATAAAAGCGATAAATAAATTAGAGCATATTAACCGCAGTGCTGGTGTGACACAAGTCTCAATTGCCAGCTTGCAGCGTCTCCACTCAAACAGGCGAAAATTTTGAAGGTTTAAATTGCAGTTAAGCAAACAAACCAAAATATTCACCAAAATAATCTCACATGGAGAAAGAATCGATATAGTATTAAAGAAATGTACAAGAAAAAACTGATTGTCAGTTTTGACCCCCAGGTAGGCTTCAAGCCCTTATATACTCTCAGTTGATTTCTCCTGATGAAATGATGCATGAACTATATTATTGACCGGTGAAAATGTAGGAACTTCTCATGCTGCTTAGCTTTTGTCGTTAGATCGTCTATACTAATGAGATTCGTGAAATGGGAGCCCGCGATCCGAGATTGCAGGATATTCCCTTCTGCATCCATAATTGAAATACCTAATTCATCAGATATTAGCACCAAACGCCAAACATGGTACAAAACAATTCTGTATAAACACAAGATAGTTTCTTGTAAGAGATCAAGCGATCAACCATTTAATGATGCCGACAAGAGATCAAGCGATCAACCATTTAATGATGCCGACAAGAGATCAAGCCATCAACCGTTTCTAATTGCCAAATCCGCATAACTGTCCAGCATTATTTTCTGGAGTATATTTTATATTAGTTCTTATTTAACAAACTAACACCATGAAGATTTGGTATTATACGGTGTTAACACCATTCAAGATATCGTATTATACGATGTTCATGCGACTCATAGTCCCGAGTTAAGCGGAATGGACAATTTACAAAAGTTGCGCACTAACATTATAATTTACCGTGCGATATTTATGGCAAGGAATGTTTGTATATCATTGAGACGTCCACTCAAACTAGCAATTTAGGTTTATTCTGTGAAAAACGCAAAATGATGCGTTAGGAATGGATCGGTAGATGAATGTATGACGCGCCTGGACACCCCTTCATGTAACAATGGCTTCCATTTGTCCTGTGAACGCGTTTCTGATGCCAATATCCAGTGCCTCTTGAGTGATACACATATACCTATCATAACTAGCCACCAAGACATATCTCTAAAATTCTCACTTATCCTTGACGAGGCATCTAGTTCATTTTATTATTTTAATTCACGTGACTGGTTCTGAAACAGAACGAGGCACATCATCGCAAGAAAAAAGTATATCGATGGGGACAGTGCCGGTGTGATTGATACAAATGTCCTAGTGATTAGTGTCCCTTTTCATATCCTTTTCTATTGGAACCAAGGACGGACACTTGTCCTCAATATGGAGAAAAGTGTCCTAGCTGGATTAGAAGACAGGGGTCGGACACTCGCAGCCACCGGACATTCTTAACCTTCACACCGGTACGCCCGACAAATTATCGTTGGAGCATTTTTTGGGTCCAAGCAAAGCAGTACGTCCATTTGAGAAATAATTTCACATCTCAAATATATTTATAGTCCGGTGGCTTAAGGTCGTGACCGACTGGAATTAAGAACCATATTTTGCATAGAGGCTCATTTGGACATACAAAATGATCTCGGAAGGGGTGCCCATTTCTACAGGAGGTGGAAAGCCCTCTAATTTGCATAAATCCAATATGGCCGCCATAATAGATACAGTAGCCCCCTGTTGGCGACTATTTGACAACTTGAATCGCTTTTATTACACCAGATTGCTTTTCTACAAGCATGAATCACTCAACAAGACAATAATAATGATCATTGGGCTTTATTATCTGATGAATATCCAATATGGCCGCCAGAGAGTCACCAATAATGGTATTATTACCATACACATGTATGTGCGTTTGTATATATGCTAATATATATATCATATATATTTATAAAGGCTTCATCGAGAGGTTCTGTACATGAAGATCTGTTATGATTAACTCAATCAAGCACACATGAAGGTTATTGGCCATTTTTTTTCTACAGATATCCAATATGGCCACCAGCGTCCCATCCTCAATGCTGATTATCGGTACTAAAAACCAAATCTCTTTCGAAGGATTCAACTTCAGGTTATCGTACATGCCACGGTTGTCAAATGTTGTCAATTGGATTCTTCCCTGCTCCTTACATGTAAATTAGCATGATGTGTAAATCCCGCGGCGAACTCTACCAACACCAGTAAACCCGATCAGGCTAAAAACGGTGCTAAGTAACTACCCTGAGGTAGATTTGCTTGTTTCAAGTTTCGCAAACGGTTTCGATATTGGGCACTTGGGAACCTATGCTTGTACTGTCTCGCGTAATCATTCATCTGCTATGCAAAACCCTGCTATTGTAGAAGCTAAATTAGACAAAGAGTTGGCGAAAGGTTGCGTTGCTGGTCCCTTCTCACCTCCTTCTTTTGACAATATGGTTTGCTCTCCACTAGGCTTAGTCCCCCAAAAAGAACCTAATACATTTAGGTGGCCTCGGTTTCTCTCAAATAACCTAAGACACAGTCCTCCCTCACTTGACCAAAAAGATTTTCCAAAGTAGTCGCTCGATAAAAAGAATCTCTTACAATCTTAAAATCTATACAGTCGATGAGAATATGTTTCACTTTAGGGTGATACACGATTTATCTTACCCTGCAAAATCTGCCTTGTCTATTAACGTATGATTCCACAGGATCTACGTTATGTTGAATACGAGACATCAGAAATCGCGACTGCTCTAGTTAAAAAAACATGGTCCATAGAGCTTGATGGCAAAAATCAATTTAGAGGATGCCTTCCGAATCATACTTATCGACTAAAATCGGTTATGGCTTCAAAATTCGGCATATCAGGCGTGACCCACATACTGGGCGACTTGATGTTCGTCGGTCCAAATCGCGCTAGCTACAGTTCTATAGCTCTTAACACCTTCATTTACTTGTGTTAATATTTGGGCATTCCAATCAAACATGTTGAGGCCTAATACCCATCAACTACTATGGTTACGCTTGGGATTCAAGTGGACTCCAGAACTATGCAAGCATCATTTCCAGAAGACAAAATTCATAAATGGAAAGGCATACTGGGTAAATTTTCGCGCTACAAAAAGGTAACCCCTATGGAACTACAGTCTCTCATTGGCTCGCTCAGTTTTCCCGGTAAAGTCGTGGTGCCTTGCAGGGCATTTCTCCGCTGCCTGATAGACTTTAACAAAAGGTGCATCACATGCTCGCCATCATATTCGCTTGAATAAAGCTAGAGGCTATATTAATACCTGGCTTGTATTCCTGGAATCTTTCAACAGAAAATTACTTTTCGTTCTCCAAATTGGGTATCCTCTGATGTGATCAAACCAGATCAAACTGTTTTCCAACGCTGCTGGTACCTTGGGTTTGGCGGCTGTTTTTGGGCCCTCGTGGATAGCTCAAGAATTGGCAATACATCTTGCTCGCTTATATATCACGGTCACGGTCAAGCAGTAAACGGCCCTGTTCAGCTATTCCTTGTCAAAAAGCTACTTACGTGCATGTCAAAATTACACGGTTAGCCGGATACCAGGCTGCCCCTAACTAAGGATATCGTTCATAAGATATTTGATGCTATACCCAACATTGTATCCATGTCATTCTTTTACGAGCAATATTCTTGGTAGCATTTCATGCATTCTTACGCGTCACTGAATTGACAGCTCGTTCAGAACAAGACGGCAATAGCAATGTTCTTTAATACAACGATATCTCTCTCTCCGATCAGCCTGACCTATTACAAGGTATGAACAGTACTATCCGCAACTTCAAACACAACATATCTCATAAACCATTTCATTTGTTCATATCATCATAATGTTAGATATTGTCCAGTTCGAGCAATCCGTGCTTATTTTCAGTTACATGTTTCACACATCTGAGGACGGGACCCCTGTTCCAATTTCCAGAAGGGGCGCCCGTTATAGCTGCCTATTTCTCAGCTCTTCTAAAAATCGAAATCTCTTTAATCGGCATTGACCATCTTTAATCGGCCATAGTTTTCGCATTGGTGCCGCCACTTCAGCTTCAAGCAAGAATCCCGAATAACATATTCAAAAATGGGTAGATGGATGTCAACCGCTATATTAGAGTGACACATCTCACTTGGTAGCTATGCATTGTCCAGTCACGGGCTGCATTGTATGGTAGTCCCAACGAATTTATTGCATAAATAAGGATCTAGTCCAACTCGACCCAGTTTGGCAAAGGTTAACCAGAAGCTGCCGTACCATCTGAGTCAGTTATATCCGATTGTTTTCTAATATTTACTGTATACTTAACACGAATTTCTAGTCGAAAATTCGTCAAAAATGTATTGTTCTGACGTAGTTGTGACGTCATTATGGCGGACATCTTGGAATATTTTGCATTTCTCGTTAGACCTTTGCCAACACTATTTGTGCGAAAATTTTCAGACTCCTACTCTAGTGGAGAGCGAATATATGATGTTTTAAAAATCGTTGTGGTAAATATTGCCATTTTTAGGCCCAAAATGACCCCGGGCCCCTAATGAGCCACATATTGCCTCCTGGGCCTCGAAATCGGGGGCACCCCTTCTGATATTGTTCTCGGTGCCTCTGACGACACGTGTGCCAAATTTGGTGCTTTATTCCACTCTGTCACGATAAAGTGAAAATCTGGACTTAAGCCACCGGACTATTAGTAGAGGTACGGTAAGTCAGGTACGGTATACATTTTATATCACGAATTGAGAGTTTGAAGGTAAAAATTAAATCTAGAGTATAATTGATATAGTACTTCGGAAATGTGCAAAACAGGATCTGTGAGATCTTAAAGCTTATAGGACATCACATTCCTCTTGTAAGGTAATGCGTGTCTTCTTGGACATACAGATTCATCCAGCCATTGGTACCGAATATTCGCCTTCCCAACGTCGTTGAAATCCCATACTGGAAGTATATAAAACGATTAAAAAGCTTTAAAAGATCTTGGATACATTCTGACAGTTTGTGTACCCAAATTCAACGAGCCATTTAAAGAATCAAACTATCTCTTTCGAGGTATACTGGTATATATATCCTGATCCTCACACCTTCGCAACTACAAGCGTCTAGTCCGTCATTCATAATTCAGCCGTCGTCCATCAAAGAATATCCGCGTCCATAATCCAAAGACCTATTCCATATCACATCATTAGCACCAAATTCAAAAAGACGATCATAGTATACATAAACATAGGCAAGGTTCCTGCAAGAGAGAAGCGGTCAACAGTTTTCAATGATGCCGGCAAGACATCATGATGTTCTAAAAATATCAAATCCGTACCGCTGATCAAGTCCCGACTGAAAATATGAGGATTCCCTGGACATTAAAAAACAGTCCCTGGATAGACAGGTGAAGGCAGAAAAAAAAACAATACTCCCGCCACTACTACGAGGGTGAAGTTAGTAAGAGACATATATTGTCCCGAACTGATTCAAACAAGGCCCCTACTACAAGCGATTTGTTTTTAGATTTCTACATTTGGTGACAAAATATCACAAACATTGTGCAAAACAAAAATCGCATCCCACTGTCTCTCACGTACTGTAGGTCGGATACTGTCACTTGACCAAACATGATATGGTACATATGTAAACGACCATGGTTAAGAGGGGCATTTGTATGGTCAGTCAAGTCTGAACCATGAAATATTTGATGCAAGTGGCTATATAATTCTCACATTGAAAACCCCCAATTTTCTAATATAACTTGGTGTTTATTAATGAATTTCGTACATATGGATTAAACAGAATCCAAAGTTGTGGAACAATCATAGTAAACAAAAACGACTTGACACCAGGTAGCGAATTGTTTCGTAGCTTGTGCCTAATTTTGTCGGATCCATGGGTCGTTTGAATGCCTTCTATTTCAAATCTTCATGGCATTCATGGAACCGCCGACATCATATATACGACTTCGGAAATTCTTTGAAGAATTGTTATAAATTATAAAAAGATTATCAATCCGATCTCACCCAAACCCAATAATTGTTCTAATTCCAGGTAAGAGCGAGAGCATATGGGACACATATTGTCGCGTGCCCGGGGCCATATCGGACAATTCCAACGGGAACGTCGCTTGTGATAGTTACAAAAAATACCAGGAAGATATTACCGTGCTGAGAAACATGGGGGTATGTTTGATTCTATCCTCTTTCAGTACATGGACGGCAAAATAAGAATATAATAGGAATACTACTGCCCATAGGTATTTGTTTCGTGGCAACCGGTAAATGAACAAGCGTAAACTGAAGAATTGGCCACGTTATTGTGATAGGTGTTGTTCTGTTAGTAAACTTTCTCACCTCTTGGAGGAAACTCACAGTTTGTTAGTGGAGTTTCTTCATCGGGAATATCACCAATAATCCCCGTGCCCCTCAATATATCAGAGAACATCATGTAGGTTATTTCAAACTATTATATATACTGGTAAATATGATATGTTTAACTGTCTGTGATTGTATGCATATGTCAAATACAACTGCAGCACATTTTTCGGGTAATTTATTTTGTGTCCTGTGGATATAGAGGAATATGTATATACTGCATATAGTAATACTATGCGACTGATCTGGTAGAATTCAGATTCTTGAAGTGCAAACACTTATATCTCCGTATTAAGAGATAGAGAAAATTTACCTGGTTAGTCCCTTGGAACTACTCATATAATCATGCCGCATCTAGAGCTGGGTTATTACTTCAGGTCAACCATTACCGGTTATCTCTATCCTGGCCGAGAATTATTCCCAACCCCCTGACTGGAGAGGTCAATCAGGCAGGCATCAGATACTACAACAACGTGATCAACGCTCTGAGGGAGGCCAACATTGAGCCGATGGTGACCCTATATCACTGGGATCTGCCCAATATCCTGGAGACTCAACTGGGAGGATGGCCTAACGATTCACTCGTACAATATTTCAATCACTACGCCGATGTCTCCTTTCAGCATTTTGGTGACCGGGTGAGTTGATGAGGTTGGGATCCGACAACCGATAAGCGTGTTTCATCCTGATGTTTCCCTATCTATCATTGTTTATCAGCAACAAATCTCTGTTTATATAAAGGAGTATAACGGAACAACCAGAAACAAAATTCTAGGACCCACAAGCTCAATCAAGACAGAAACGATCAGTAGATCCCAATATAAAAGGGGAAATGTCGGGTAGGAAAAAATCCGTCCCCTATCTAACAACCTATAGGTAGAACAACCTTCCTGACTTGCAACCTAGGACTGACATTTTCCCAGAGGAGAGGCATAGAAAAGCCATTATGTCGTGGAGCATGTGTTTCCTTCTTCTCTGTGGTCAAGTGCATTTTGTAAAATATAAAGTAATACATTGTCTCATATCATTGTGCAAGTAGTTTCCTTCGATGAACGTCTTCGTGTTTTGATTCACTGTAAATTGATTTGTAACCTAGTCCAGTGGGTCATATTGAGTACTGAGGGGTTCTCCAACACTATTCATGTGTATCTTGAGGCAATCGTGTTTGGCGCCTTGTCATATTTGCAGTAATGCCTCGAGGTATTGGCAAAAATCGACAGTCCGTGATAAGATATACACCCTATGTAGACCCTTTGACATATCGCTATCCGGAGAGGTAAGCTGATATCTCAGTATCAGTAAACTCAGATATAATATCACAGAATATTATATCTAAATTCAGCCCTGTATAAATCCCATGCGAATCTGAAACTACTATTGTTAGCCAATCAGATGGCTAGCTTGTTAAAATCACGCCCACAGTAATTACACACGGTAGCACGTTTATATATAAACATTATCGGGAAGCAGCATCCAAATATGGCATCATTTCCAGACACATCCGTGAAACCCAAAAAGTTTACTGCCGCCGAAAAGTCTGGCTTTGTTAGGGGGTAGAAAATATCAAAAGATTGTGCCGCTCGAGATGTTAATCTCCGTGAAGTAAACGTCAATCAATGTCAGAGAGAAAAGTCAGAAATGGTCGTGATTGGCTTATCATGGGATCTCGCAGAATATCGGAGAACATTTCGCACGAAGTTTTCATAGCGTTACGTCTAGATGGTATTTCCCTGATTTACCATCTTGGTTTACCTAGATTGGCTGATATCTGAGAAGTTCTAGGAATGGTGACTCAGTCATGTTTGATAAATTTTAAAGGAGCATGTCTGATTACGATTTTGCGTTCACATATTTATTTAGGTTAAATGGTGGATAACGTTCAACGAGCCTTGGGTACAAACTTTGCTCGGTTATGGCGGCGGAGGGAAGGCTCCTGGAAGGGATGAAAAAGCCGAGGCTCCTTACCAAGCCGCTCACACTATGCTGAAGGCACACGCTGCTGCCTGGCACACATACGATGATACGTACCGGAGGACACAACGAGGTTAGTGCCATCTGCTTTGAATCACCCAATAACAATGCTCGGGGTAAAAAATGTGCGCCAGAGAGGTGTTGAAAATGAGTATGTAAAACCCTAACTAGCAATCTTCATTCACGTCCAATAATTAGTGTTTATGGTCACTCCACCAGATGTCCATATATACTTTAATCTACTTAGATGATATTATTGTTTATAGGCAAGATCTCTTTTACCTTATACTGTAACTACTGCTTATATGAAATTATTGTTTGCAGGAAAGATATCTATAACCTTGAACTGTGACTACAAACACCCGAAAAATCCTGCAAACCCCGATGACATAAATGCATCCGAACGGCAGTTACAGTTCATGTTGGGCTGGTTTGCTCACCCGATCTACGTCAATGGAGACTACCCAGACCTCATGAAATACGCCGTGCTCAAGAAAAGTGTGGGTGTTAGCCGGCTACCGGAATTCACCCAAACGGAAAAAGAACATATAAAAGGTAAAGCAGTTCGTACTCATTGGAATATGTAAGCGCATGTATCAACCAATCTAAAACAGTACTCCGTAAAACGGCTGTAGTTCTCGCCACCATTGTATATTATCGCTTACCTGCATTCTGGAAGCACACTCCTACCTGTTTCATCGATGTCGACCTAATCCCCTAATTTATCATAAAAAATAGCATCGTCTCCAGGTTACGATGCTATTATTTATTATTATTATTATTATTATGTTATCTTTGCCAATACATAAAATGGTAATGTCGATTTAATAATGCTTCTTTTATCGTATGCGTAGGTACTTACGATTTCTTTGGATTGAACCATTACACCACCCAGCGAGTAGCGTATGTGGACTCTGGCTTAGATAATCCAGGATGGTACGGTGATCAGGACATCGATGCTGATTATGATCCTGACTGGAAAGGGTAGGGATAATTACTTAACTACCGAGGACATCAAAGCACAATGACATCGCATTTCGATGGAAGAATATGGACCCAGGGAAACTGAGGCGACGGTGCCGTCTCGTTTCCATGGTCATCTCAACAAAGCTCCCTCATTTATGAGCATTTCGACAGATTGGAAGATTAATCTGAGTCATATAACGTCGATATACATAAAAATATATAATTTTATTTAAAAAATATATAATATGATACTGGGGCTATGGACATATCATGTTTTCCCACCAAATATCGCGAGACGAATCAGTCAATCACAATGTCTTCTCGACCGGAGCTATACAAGTTCTGAAGTATATATAGTCAGGCTCTGATTGTGCCTGTTCAGGTGAACATTTTTGAGATGTTGATTTAAACCCACGATGCTTGTCTGACAGATCAGTATGATCTTATAACATATAATTAAAGAAGGCGTGATGTTATCTGGTAATGTTCAGTACTGTTACAAAAAGTGATATTCCCATGCTAACCAACTTTCAACTCCATGAAAATGATTTACATACCGTTATCGTCTTACTGACCGATACTCTTCACCGAATATCGGTAACCATTTTTCATCTGTTCTCTCTGTTTCACTTCTATAGGTCGGGATCAGTCTGGTTAAAAGTAGTTCCATGGGGTTTTCGTCGACTTTTGGTGTGGATCAAAGATCACTATGGTAACATCCCCGTGGTAGTTACAGAAAATGGTGTTTCTGACCATACTGGAACATTACAAGATGACGACCGGATATACTTCTACAAACACTATACCAATGAAATGCTCAAAGGTCAGTAACAATCCGTTTCTCTTATGGTTTAATTCTCGTCATTACCGCCACCTTCACATTCAGCTAATAAACGGCCAGGTAAATGATCAGGCAATTAAAAACACCCTGTAATGCTCTTTTGGGTGCCGTAAACTGGGATATATTTGTACTGCTGGGGGAATTCGGGCAGAGACAGAGGCATTGTAAAGTACAAAAGTGAAAATTTCTCACCAGATATGAATGTCTTTCGAGTTTATTTTGTCCTAGGTTCGGGGTGCTGGCCTAGCCTTCTCAGAGATGACCTATTTTGCTCACTAGCCTCGACTTGTATTTTTGATAAATTTTATGATTTTTAAATTTTTATATGATGGGTACTAATTTTCTTCATGTTTTTATCTTCTTCAAAACTTTTGTCGGTGAAACATTGAAACCCCAGTGATGTGTTTCTCTGTATAATTTAAAAATCACGCTGATGTGAAACATAATGACTTTTTTTCATCATTCATTGATAGAAATAACATTGCATCAGGGGTATCTTCCAATTTAGACATTTGAATGGTAAATTCAAATTTAAATGGAAATCTTGCATTTAATCCAGCCAAACACAGAGTTTCTATAGGTTCATTGCACCTGATATCACCTGTTGTCCTTCTCTCTTGTTTCTAGCCATACGAATAGACGGTTGTAATGTGATAGGTTATACGGCCTGGTCACTGATGGACAATTTTGAATGGGAACGTGGCTACTCTGAGAAGTTTGGCGTCCATTACGTGAACTTTTCCGACCCTAACCGCCCAAGAACACCCAAAAGATCTGCATTGTATTTGAGGGATTTGTTTAGGGCAAACAGATTTTCTGACCCAAGACCTAAACCAGTAGTGGAATGTGAAAATGGCGCGTCAAGAGAAACTTCGTCAATAATACAGGTATCGTATTGATGATCAGTCCGGTTCTCTAACAGCAACTACACATCTTTGCGTGAGAAGATGTGGCGGTGAGGGTTGGAGCGCCAGTCATATATGGCAAGGTGGCTGGTATCTATATATAGATTGTGGGTTCGAGTAGCCTTAGAACCCTTCTTTGATTTCTTATTTGTTTTCTGTGTGAGACTTCTGGCTTCTGTCAGCGTTCTTTTAAGGCTCTCATTTTGTGGGAACGGATGTGTCCGTGTCGGCTAGAGTGTCAGTTTTGTGTGATCTTTCAGCGAGTCTCATAAATGATGCGAGTACCATTAAACCCAATCTTTGAATTCTTAATAACTATGGTCGGATATCTAAATATTTGAGGTTGTAATTTGCGTCTTGCCACCCATAACTTAGGTTATGTAAGTAACTTCTTATCATAACCAACAAGAATCTTGTATCTGAAGTATGTCAAGTTGCTCAGTAGTAGTGACCCTGTCCTGATGAAACCTAGTTTACTAGTTAAAGTCTTGTGCCATTAACATAATGAGACGTGTAGTTTCGAAAGTGAGGGTGAAAATGTGTTTTCCTTTATCAGGTCAGTAATAGCGGGAAATATCAGATGGTTGATGAGTTTTACTATGGCGATTTTCCTGAAGGATTTTCTTGGGGTACAGCGACAGCCTCGTACCAGATTGAGGGAGCCTGGAATGAAGATGGTATAAGCTTTGCTCAGCAATATCATTGCTTTCAAATATTTGTGAGATCTGCCGTATATCCTATATGTTATTTGGCTGTCTCTGGTATATTAACATACCACATAAAACTTATTTATTTCCACGTGGGTGGTTCTGTTGAAGTGAATTACAATAGATGTTCATATTCCCACGATTTGTATGAAAATGTTTTCCTGTGTATATATATATTTTATGTATGATATATTTTTGCCAATTTTCAAATTCTATGAACCCTTCGAAGAAATAATCGAGATGGATATATCAATAGATCATCTCTATTTATATGAAGTAATATTTGTAACACAATTATCTGCACTCCGGGCTATATCTGCAGACGTTTTAACGATACTATGAAAAATATTCCTGCTCTATATTGACGATATACTAATTTACTGCTTGTATGTTTCGATTTCCGATTCTGTAACAGGGAGCTAACATTGAAACCCAGAAAGCATAAATACTGAGAAGCCATTGTTACCCCTCAGCCCATAGGGCTGTGGGGTCTTGTCGTTGCCATGTACGTACGTCCGTCCGTCCGTCCTAGCGTCCGTCCGTCAACATTTTCTTGTCCGCTAAATATCTGCAGATCTATGAAGTCGGGCCTGACCAAACTTTGGTGAGAGCTTCCTGAATGTTGACAGATGAAATGATTAGATTTTCAGATGGCTATGATGATGTCATGATTTTTAATTATTTTTTTTATTATTTATTGATGGCGTAGCTTTTGCACTGTTATCTATGCCCATCAACATGTTCTTGTCCGCTGATATCTGCAGATCTATGAAGTCGGGTCTGACCAAACTTTGGTGAGAGCTTCCTGAATGTTGACAGATGAAATGATTAGATTTTCAGATGGCTATGATGATGTCATGATTTAAAAAAAAAAAAATTATTATTTATTGATGGCTTAGCTTCTGCACTGTTATCTATGCCCATCAACATGTTCTTGTCCGCTGAATATCTGCAGATCTATCAAGTCGGGCCTGACCAAACTTTGGTGAGAGCTTCTTGAATGTTGACAGATGAAATGATTAGACCTTCAGATGGCTATGATAATTTCATGATTTTTAATTTTTTTCAATTTTTTAATTTATTGATGGCTTAGCTTTTGCACTGTTATCTATGCCCATCGGGAACCCTTGATTGCATGTTTCTTTGTGAATTTTGAAGATTCCCTGATACAAGAAAGCCTGGTCCATTCATGATTCTCATTGAATGAAGGACAACATTTTTCTTAAATTTTGCTATTAAATCATTCTATTCTACATCATATGATTTATTCTAAAACTTTTGCATGAACCATATTTGTGTCCACACATTTAACTGGTACAACATAATGCTTCAATTTTTGTCACCAAACATGTTACTGTACCTTTGAAATTATGTAAAAAGAGTGATTTGGAGAGCCCATTTTTAGCCTGACACTGTGCAATTTTGAATCAGTTTGCATACCTGGAGCTTATGCCCCCCCCCTTGGGATTTTTTGCAGGTTCCGATCCCAAACTCCCAGTTCCTTTTCATAATTCATTATTGAGGGTCCAATTTTTTTAAGTGAATTTCGGCGCAAAGAGCCTGTGATCAATCACAAAACAGAGGTTTATTAACATGAAATTCAATACCCAGCTATGCAATCGGATCGATATTGAGGCTTCCAGAAGCTTTTTCTATGAGTATTTCCTTCAGAAATCCTTTCAAATTGAACAACAACAACACTTTCGTTTTTTGTTTCATTTGAGTTTTGGGTGCCCATATGTTTTCCAAAACTAAACTGGCTCTAGATGCAGCCCTGATCCTACTTGACTAAAAAAAAAAACAGGCTGAGGGGTCCTCGCACCTTTTAGGTGCTTGCCTGCAATTCATGTTCCCACAGCTCTGAAGTGTTCGATTCATTTATTCTTGTGTAACCCGCATCCTTATAACTTTTCTAATTGTAGGGAAAAGCGAGAGTATTTGGGACGCTTATTGTCTTGTGCCCGGTGCCATTTCGGACGGCTCCAATGGAGACATCGCCTGTGATAGTTACCGCAAATATGAGAAAGACGTTGACTTACTAAGACTCATGGGCGTATGTATACTTCTATCTTGGAGTTATGGTCCGTATAAGGTTCAGGTGTCAGAACCGACATTCAATATTAAGAGCCGTCGCCCATAAACGAATTTTCGAGTCAATAACCAAATGACTTTTTACATTCGATAGTTTGCATCTATTCCAAATCTGCGTATATTTAGAAAATAAGTTTGTTCTTGCAAGAGAGAAACGAGCAATAGACGACTATGGAAAGGTCTTGGTCGTGTCCAATCACAACGAGAAACATGGACAATTCGAGGTACTTGTGCCACAACTAACATTGTGGTAGACGGTTGTGAAATGCAGGAACCAGAAGTGAAAAGCAGGGCTAAGAAAAGCTACATGGCTTTGCGGAATCTGCGCCTCGAAGCGTAACTGGGATAAGTGGAAACGAATGACATTGAGAGTACAGTACTATAATCAATGGTAAAGACTGGATATCACTGGAGGACAAGGACACCTTGATGTTTTCTCAACATCAGTAAAAACTGTTGGTCACCTCCATCTTTCAACTGGCTTCGGTTTCATATATTAATTCAACACGGAGCGATTTAGGTATCTATGGTTTTAGGGCAGGCGTTTTGACTATATATACCTTGTAATCGACAGCAGTTTGTCAATGAATACCCCACCTTCGCTGAAAGCGCGTAATTGGAAACCTAGAATATCTATTGTCGTATTGCTTTTGTTTTTCAGGAACCCAGTAGAAAGTCATGCAGACAATGTCCAGGTTATAGTGGACATTTCTGAGGTCGTACCCATTCCATCTCCTATAAATTTAGCTGTATTCATTGACTTTGTTAATTACAAAATTTACTCACCTGAAGTCACCTCACACTATTATGATGTTTGTCTCCTTCTGTTGCTTGCACAACCACTTGATATCCAGAACGTACCATCCTGATAATTTCAGGTGAATCATTACCGGTTATCTCTATCCTGGCCGAGAATTATTCCCAACCCCCTGACGGGAGAGGTCAATCAGGCAGGCATCAGATACTACAACAACGTGATCAACGCTCTGAGGGAGGCGAACATTGAGCCGATGGTGACCCTACATCATTGGGATCTGCCCAATATCCTGGAGACTCAACTGGGAGGATGGCCTAACGATTCACTCGTACAATATTTCAATCACTATGCCGATGTCTCCTTTCAACATTTCGGCGATAGGGTATGTTGAAATCAGCTTCGTAATATTTTGCATAGATTGTTTCTGGTACCGGTATGAAGCTGTGTTAGCCTGGCAATGACTCTCTAAATTAATTAGACTGAAAATTCAATTTTTTAGAATGTATCTCGCCTTATATTGGAATTCATTCTCCTCATATTGGAATTACTGTCTCCTTTCCCTAATAAATCGATCTATTAGATTGAAAACTGTAGTTTATTAGAACCTATTAGATTGATTTTTCACTATACAGTATATTAATTGTGTTGTTCTTTTCCAATCTAACAGATTGAAAATATATCGAATCGCACCAACAGATCGAAATGTTAATCAACTTATTGAAGAGAAGAGTTTATCATGTCAGTATACTGATATATGTACAGACACGTATTCTGGTTATTATATAGAGAAATATAAGTGGGTGTCTGAGAAAGTATATAGCTTGTCACATTCAAGATTATTTGGTGTTGGAGAAAGGGAAAACTCGTCGTGGTTGAAAATATTATTTGGAAACGCTTGCCTGGTTGTATGATTGTAACTGGGAAAGGCAGCATACAAGTATAGTGCCACCAATAGAAAATGTTTTTTGGAATATAGCGTGGTTTTATCTGGGGCAATTACAATTTGGTTGATTGGCTATTCTCTTCCAGGTGAAATGGTGGATAACCTTCAACGAGCCGTGGGTACAAGCTCTGCTCGGGTATGGTGGTGGGGGGAAGGCTCCGGGAAGGGATGAGAAGGCCGAGGCTCCTTACCAAGCCGCTCACACTATGCTGAAGGCACACGCTGCTGCCTGGCACACTTACGACAATATCTATCGCAGAACACAAGGAGGTTAGTGCCATTCGGTGAAAATATTGTATTTTTGATCCGTCGTAGCCGCCATTGTCATTGAAAATATAGTTTATAAATACCAAATGACTGGACCACTGTATCCCCTTATTTGAAACCAGGTTTATGTAAGGCCGATCATCCGGGATATAATTTAGATCATATATTACCAAGTGATACCGTCATAATCAAAGTTACCTTATAATCTAAACAACGGCATAGAAATTCGGTTAGGTGAAAGGATACATAGCAGTGATTGAGATAATATGGATATGTGGCAGGTGACGACTGTCCTGCATCATTGAGAACTCTTGCTTGCCCGCTACTCCCTTAAAACTTTTGACCGCTACTCTCTTAAACTCTAGAACCGCTACTCTCTTAAATAGAACCGCTACTCTCTTAAGGTGGTTCATACCTCAAAAGTTTGTCCGGTGACCAACCCCAATATTTTTGCTGTGAGTTCCTGGGGTGTTGACCAGTAGTAAAACGTGAAAACAATTGATGGTCTTCGACCTAGATTTTTTTGTACGTAGCCGCGAATATAACCATGTCAACCGTTTTTTGCCAAAATCACGAAAAATCAGTTTTCTGCGCAGCAAGGCAAGAAAGTCAAAGTATGCGGATATATATCCGCAGGTATTGTTCATTTATATAGAGAAACTTCAACGGGTCTTAGAAACACCGGACAGCTGAATATAAATGCATTAATTGTATATGAATTATACATTTCATGACAATGAAAATGTGACAATGGAAATGACATTTTCTGACTATGAAACCATCTCCCAAATCGAAAATCATCCGGTGACCTATGCTGATATTTTGAACACTGCTTCCCCACCATGCGATCTTTTTATTAATCAAATAAAAAATGAGGGTCTTCGATCTACTTTTTTATATAAAAAGCTTTGAGTGAACCTATCCCGATAGTTTTCTAATATTAGCTCCCCTGGTTACGTCTCTTATCACAAAAGGCGATAAATGACGTTGGAAGAGTTGTTACATGGGAAATAACCCTGTCTTATGACGTCGCCAACGTTGTTTGAAGCATGAACCACCTTAATCTCTTGACAGCTATTATCTTAAACTCGTGCCCGCTATATTCTCTTAAACTCTTGACCGCTACTCTCTTAAAACTATTGACCGCTACTTGACCGCCACTCTCTCAAAACTATTGATCGCTGCTCTCTTAAATCTCTTGATCGCTTCTCTCTAAACACTTACTCTTCATCGCTACTCTCTTAAATTCGTAACCGCTTCTCACTTAAACTATTCACTGCTACTCGAATGCAAGGAACCAATGTCACATCCGACATTCACGCAGCCGTAGGCCACGAAGAGTTTCCGCAACCAAAAGAGAAATACCTTATATGTGCATGCCCCAGTTGTACCAAATTCCAAGAAGGCTTAACATGTACACGTACAACTAAAGGAAAGGAATTGCATTTAATTTCCAGGGAAGATATCTATAACTTTAAACTGTGACTACAAGCAACCATTGAACCCTGAAAACCAGGATGACGTAGAGGCATCGGAAATGCAGTTACAGTTCATGCTGGGCTGGTTCGCACATCCAATCTACGTCAACGGAGACTACCCAGACCTCATGAAGTACGCCGTGCTCAAAAAAAGTCTGCGAGGGAACAGGCTGCCCGAATTCACCCCAGCGGAAAGAGAGCAAATTAAAGGTACCTTTTCAACAGCCATGAATATACACAAAAACATCTTCGCTTCTGTCGAATGCATATTTCGTCGATCATTTATGACATTTATGGTCTTACTGGCGTATATTTCCTGAAGATGTGTAGACAAAATACAGCTATGTTGCAGAGATGGGTTTCTGAAGAATGCAAAGTAAACTGTCGCTGAGTCGCTGAGTAGTCATTTTAGATTCCTGATACCACCAAGGTCATGCACAATATTCTTATATCAGACATTGAAAGTGACAGGTAAAACGTTCATATACATGGTATTTGTAGGTACTTACGATTTCTTTGGGTTGAACCATTACACCACCCAGCGAGTAACGTACGTGGACTCCGGTACAGACAACCCGGGGTGGTACGGGGACCAGGACGTACAAGCCGATTACGATCCTGAATGGAAAGGGTTTGTTCATCATACGTTTCTTCATACAAAATTGGTAAAGCAAATGTCGTTATACGATAATCACATCTCCCGTTCTTAGAGCCAACTTCGAGCAATAGATAATAAGACTTGTGTTTCAATTTGCTGAAATGGGTTGTGAGACATCTTGCAGATAACGCAAGTATGACATGCGGATAGGCGTTGATGGAGACTAATTAGTGCCCTGTTAGTTATCGTCGGTACCATTACGCCCAAGCACCAGCGCCAGAGACTGGATACCGGTGTGGATTACAAGCGTCTGGTCCGGCATTCATAATTCAGCCGTTGTCCATTAGAGAATATCCGCGTTCATAATCCAAAGACCTATTCCATATTCCATATAACAGTATTAGCACCAAATTCAAAAAGACAATCATAGTATACATAAACATAGGTTTGTTTCCTGCAAGAGAGAAGCGGTCAACAGTTTTCAATGATGCCGGCAAGACATCAGGCTAAGAATGTCGGTGGCTACGAGTGTCCGGGTCCTATCTTCCAACCCAGCTAGGACGCCTTTCTCCACATTGGCCGGGGACAATTGTCCGTCCTTGGTTGCAATAAAAAATTATATGAAAGGGATACTAATCACCAGGACATTCTTATCCATCACACCGGCACCACAGTAAAATGACTAAAACGCTATATATACGATCTCCCCGCTGTGGATAATCCCTATAGAAGTGACACTGTGAAGGAATATACCCCCTTTAGGACTTGAAGGAAACTAGCGGCAATCTAGATGGAACATGATAATTGGACCTATGACTTTATAAATATGAAAAGGAGTTACTCTCATGCCAATTACAGTTTTAACAGTGAACTGCCCACTTGTGGATAGAAATATTTCACGACAGCCTTTGTTTATATATATCTCGTCTTCTGTGGAAAATGTGAAGATTTCAATCAACGCCATGCACAGAACATTTTTGCAGAAACGTATGATGTGTGATGCATATTGCACACTGACGGTAAAATATGATCGTATAGCGTACAAGATCTCTGGTGTTAGGTTTCCTGTTTAATTTCGCTTAACCCGAGTCTAGGTCATAGTGTTCAAATGAATAATCGCAGTCAAACCGTTACTGGGGTATATTGCAATCTAGATAACGCCTTCAATCTGATTTGGATTAAAGTATATTCGTCAATGATAAGGATTTATCAAATAGTGCATCACGATGTCTGGTTGCCATCATTGAAATTATTGTCGGCTTCTCTCTGGTAAGAAAAAAAACTGTGTTTTTATTGTATGCCTGCTTGGAATTTATAAAAGGTCATAAACTTATTGTCGAGGAAATTCTTTGTGGACGACGGTTGAATATTGAATGACAAATTTTAAAGAAAACCACTGAACATGAACTTGGTTTTCAGCCGAAACATCGTAATTTTGCTGTACAAACTTAGCTGTATATCAAGTGCGTCATCAAAATCCATCTATTAATCCATTGCTCCTCTTCCATAGATCGGGCTCAGTCTGGTTGAAGGTCGTTCCGTGGGGTTTTCGTCGACTGCTGGTGTGGATCAAAGATCACTATGGTAACATTCCCGTGATGGTCACAGAAAATGGTGTTTCTGACCATACTGGAACATTACAAGATGACGACCGGATATACTTCTACAAACACTACACCAATGAAATGCTCAAAGGTTAGTGGGTATATCATGCAACGTGGCCATGTAGAACTTGAGTGATTATGTATCGCGTTGGGCAATCAAACTTACACAATGAGTAGAACCTTATGTAAACATTGATACTAATACAATTGTTTGCTTCCACCTGAAAACAGTCATTGGTTTCTCTGACGTCACATGGCAATACATAATCAGCGCTCAAGTATATTATGATTGTCAATATATAGATATATACTAATAACAATAGTTATTATCTGTTGATTACGTTTCGTAAATATAACCAGTGGATGCATTCCTACGTCCCAAGTTTGAGACAACAACAGATATCACTCACAACATTTCTAACCATTATTTCTCTCTTGCTTCTAGCTATACGACTAGACGGCTGTAATGTGATAGGTTATACGGCCTGGTCACTGATGGACAATTTTGAATGGGAACGTGGATACTCCGAAAAGTTTGGCGTCCATTACGTCAACTTCTCTGACCCTAACCGAGCAAGGACACCCAAAAAATCGGCCTTGTTCTTAAATTACTTGTTTCGTCGAAACGGATTTACCGACCCAAGACCGACTACATCGGTGAAGTGTTTGTCAAGGGCACCTTCCATCGCTTCACAGACATTCCACATAATACTGACCGGGATGATCACAGTCTTGGCCTTTTTAACAATTATCCTTAGATGAACCTATACAGCAATAGTGGTATATAGAGCCTGACAAAGACATGTCTCACTGATGTGTATTTACTATATTATATGTTTTGTCAATTTCCTTGTCCATCGTATAATCTCGTTAATACTATTGTGCTTCGCAATTATGCAGTTTTTGTAACCGATTTATTTACATATTTTCCAGCAATTTCGAAATAGAAAGCTGTGTTTCTATCCTGAATTGCTGAAAACTTTATCGTACATACCGTTGTTGGTACATTGTTATCTTATATTTCATCCTGTCAGTTGTATTTTGAAATATAAAACCAGCATGATTCACGACGTTTGAAGATGTGTGATCTCTCTTATCAGTCATTTATGTTTTATTGCACATTCATGTGGATTAGGATGCGAAGAGTGTTAGATGAAAATTGTTTTATATTGCATGTATACTTAACCATAGTTCATTGGATATTCACATATTTTACGAAATAATCGCGTAGTAAGATCCGAGGCGGAAATCGTAAAGCTTCCATGAATGGCAGCGGTCGTGGGCCTCACTGTTATTGCAAAAGCTGTATGATAGATAAACCATTACGGAGAATCGTCAATCATGGCCAACGAGAATACTCTGAAATCTCTGACAGGAGGGATATTTTGATCCCAGTGTTACAGATTTCATTATTATAGATGATCTGATGACAGACACTAAGCAAGATGGGATAACTCCAGACCATTTCACTATTCACCCATACAGTGCGTACATCATTTCATCTCAAAATTTAAGCAGAAAGCTGAGCCAATGTATTCGCCCCATATAACTGTGTATTACAGGCCATATCATGATTTGAAGTCTCTATGGACTGGAGTCAACTACAGATACTGTTCAGTATCTCGATGTCATTTCCTTGCTTTCGTGCCTACAATGTGTATCATTGTACCAAATTCTGACTGTGAATAAACATCAATAAATTTTGAAATGGACTTTTGCAGAAAACGATAACTTCTTTTGTGTGCGGTCTGCTATTATCCATATTTAATCGAACCATCTCGGAAAACCGAAGAATCTTAATGGTCTAGACGATATACCAACATTACGAATGTAAAGGAGAAGGCGAGCGGGAGGGGAGAGGGTTGAGAATGTCATACAAGAATATTCTCTTCAGACGATGATAGAAATGGAATGATAGATGAACCTACCAAGTCGCAGAGGTATATTAGGAAGCAATGTTCGGTATATTTATAGCGATGTTCGGCGTAGTTATTGGAAGACCGGTGGGGTTGATATATTCATGTTGTTGGAACTAGGCGAATGCATCAGAATAATCGAGTGTGATGAGTATGAGAATGCTGAGAAAAGATCGTAATACGCATGAGAGCACTTTCGATCGCGCATGCTTATACAACCTTTTCTGAGCATTCACTTGCGCAACATACGGCTACGTGACTTTCGCAAACAAGTCTGAAAATCTCAGTACAAGTTCGATCTTCTCTACGATGACGTCATCAGTTTAGGGGCACGACACGTCATCAACGTTTTGCAGGGTGGCGGTCGACTTGGAGAGATACTACACACAATGATCCCGTTATTTTTTCAACACGATATAATATATGGCCTTACCAAGTTATGTCAAATGAAAATGACTGCGTAATCAGAATTTTGGCATGTGACGTCATATTACTTCTTGTGGGAATGCCACCACCGTTATATGTTGTATTTAATGGGTGCGCATATCGGGAATCCCCAGGCAGGATTCATTATCGTGCACATACAATCAATACACCATGTCAAGCTTGGTAGTTTGTCAACCGGGTGATATATAGGGGGTGTGTGGTTACCTCATAGTTTCCACATGAACAGCTACAATAAAAGCGCGGCTAGGATACCAAGGCTACGTCTTAGAATCCTTCGTAATCTAGTCTGAATGTGAGGTGCAGATGGAGGTTTTACTATGGAGTCGCCAGACGTCGGCAATTTTCCCAACTCAATGGGCGTATCACTGTGATGTTACAGGTCAGGTGACCATGACGTCTGAGTAGTAGAAAAAGTGCAAATATCGCAGCTCTCGTTTTGCAGAATAAGATTAGGGCGCTGACGTGGGATAAATTGACCAGGTGGCCAGTTTTACTATTTTCCTTTATATGATAGTACTTTCACTGGGATTAGATTTAGAGTATGGTGAGAGGTTTTTACCCGTGGTGAAATGAAATATCATTATGCCGTGTTAGCGAAGTTTAACCATAACACATTCCACAAAACAGAGAAACTTGTGTTTAGTTTTCCTTCGATAACGATTTAAGCGTGTTTTCTTACTGTTTGTTTTGCTTACTCTCCCGCATTCCAGGTGGACGATCCTCACCTCTTCGTGGTCACAAACCGTATAGACATGTATCCACATGGGATTTCTCGACTCTCTATACCACAATCCCTCATCAGGACCTTATTGACCATCTAAGTTCATTAATAGTATCTGTGTTCAAGAAAACTGATCGTAGATATATTAATGTCGGAAGCCATAAAGCATTTTTTAGCTCTACTACATACAGGAGATATCATTCATGGGATGTTTCTTTGTTTATAGAGTTGCTTGAATTTCTCATTAAAAATATCTATGTGAAATTTGGCAATACAATATATCAACAGCATATAGGTATTCCAATGGGTACTAATTGTGCACCCCTATTGGCTGACCTATATCTGTTCTCTTATGAATATGACTATATGCAGGCGCTTTCAAAAACCGATCCATTCAAAGCCCGTTCCTTCTCATTCACCAAACGCTATATAGACGATCTGTGGATAATCGCTATATAAATGACGCAGTGAAGGATATATATCCACCTTCACTGGATTTGAAGGAAACTACAGATAACCCTACAGGCACATCGTATTTAGACCTATATCTGTATAAAAATGAAGCGGGCCTTCTCTCTCGTCGATTGTCTGACAAAAGAGATGATTACAATTTCGACATCGTAAACTATCCCTTTCTGGACAGTAATATTCTAGTGGGACCTGCATATGGCGTATACATATCACGCCTAGTAGCATTTGCTAGATCCTGTGTTAAATGTGACGATTTTAATCAACGTCACAAAACATTGTTGCAGAAACTTATAAAACAGGGCTACACCACCAAGCGCCTCCACTCAAAGTTTCTCAAATTTGGCGATACATATCGCATGCTGATAGCAAAATACGAGCGTAGCGTGCAAGATCTATGGCGTTACGTTTCGTAACTTGCGTCTAATTGCACTTAACCCGGGGCTAGGGGCCGTATGAACCCATGTACTTCAAGATCCTCATGGTACTCATATGAACAGTCACAATCAAAGCGTGACTGAGATACATCATTCTTTAGATGACGACTTTACAACGAATATTATAGATTAAAGTGATCGTAAACCCTCAAGTAAAGTTCCATCCAATGAAAGACCATTGCGAACAGTGTCGAAAAATATTTATTGTAATTTTTTACGATTATATTGCACAGAGTAAACTGTAAATAAATCATGGTATTCTATGGTGGTCTGTTGCAATCATATCTAGGTTCAGTGACGTCACACTGCCTTGATACATGTATTTCAAACTGTGTATGGAATTTCCAATGCTTGATTCAAGCTTAAGGTGTGTATACTTTGAGTTTCAACACAGACTCACTGTTCCAATGTGCATGTTTCACCAAAATCGGGGAAATCAAATGCAAGATTCAAATTGACTTGACACTTATGAGTTACCATCTCCCAGATTTTGGCGAAACATGCACATTGGAACAGTGAGTCTGTGTTGAAACTCAAAGTATACACACCTTAAGCTTGAATCAAGCATTGGAAAGTGCGATACGGATTTGATATTTTTGGAACATCATGATGTCTTGCCGGCATCATTGAAAACTGTTGACCGCTTCTCTCTTGCAGGAAACAAGCCTATGTTTAGGTATACTATGATTGTCTTTTTGAATTTGGTGCTAATGCTGTTGTATGGAGGGAGGGAGGGAGGGAATTTGGCTTAATGTCACACTCAAGTTTGTTTCACTCATATGGTGACAGTCAGTTTGGTTGGTGGAGGAAGCCGGAGTACCCGGAGAGAACTACCGCCCTTCGGCAAGTAACTGACAAACTTTCACACATGGACCAGCTGGGCTCGAATCCGTGCCGGTTCAGCGGTGTGAGGCTAGCGGTCACCAGCGAAGCGCCTTAGACCACTCGGCCACCGAGGGCCCTGTTGTATGGAATATGGAATAGGTCTTTGGATTATGGACGCGGATATTCTCTAATGGACGACGGCTGAATTATGAATGACGGACCAGACGCTTGTAATTTTAACCTGTGCATGCCTGGAATATGCTGGTGGACAAGTTGTCCCCGAGGCCGGGCCCCTGCACACCCAACACTCATAATGGATACAACAAAAAGAAAATATAGTAAGACAGACCCGAAGAACCTTAGTGCAGGTTCCTCGGCCGAGTCTCTAATAGTTCGAAATGCAGTAAGACCTTTTTCAATCCAAATGACAGATATACTTCTGACCGCAAAGCAAGGTCACGACATCAAACCTTGTAACATTGCGCTTGATGATTGTTTAGCACCGAATTCTACATGTAATAATTTCAAGATTTCTATATGTGGACACCGTGGATGTCTCACGTGTCCACTCTTCAATACTTCAGCGTCATTTAGTTCCCCGTTAACCGGTAACTCATATTCTGTAAAATCGTATGTTGAACTTAGTTGTTCTACTACAAACTGTATTTATTTAGTTTCCTGTAAGTAGTGTGGTCAACAGTATGTTGGCAAGACCACCCAAAGACTCCATCTTAGGGTGAATGTTCATAAGAAATCCGTTAGGAAAAAGCAATTGCTTATAGGTAAGCATTTTTTTCTGGACCCGACCATGGCTGGGACAACTTTAGTATTCAGATCATAGACGTCGTCTATCCATCTACCAAGGATTCCCCCTTTGGATTTGAGAGAAAAATCCGAGAGCGGGAACTATTCTGGATGCTGGAACTTGGGTCAGTGTTTCCGTATGGTTTAAATGATAATGTCAGTGGGTTCGGCAATGTTACAAACCGCCGTTCAAATATATCCAATATTACCCAGCTATTTAAACCCCATCAACGGAGACATCGCAGCCATGGTTGAAGAAAGTTTAATAGTGCGATGATTCACGATCATATCACTTTAAATTACTTAGTGGGTTTAACTAACACACCCAATAGTACACATAGCTTACGTACAGTTATGTGTGCGTTACCTCTGAGAGCTTTAAATCATATAGCCAGAGATATACAACAATCTGCGTCCTCAGGAAATATAATACCACCCAAAATCTCTAAAGTATGTCAAGATATAGCGTATTGTCGGTTGTATCGTCCAGTGACGCAATACTGTACCAAACTATTTTAAGTTCACAGAACCTCGTTGCATTTCATATAAGTATACTAAATATATAGCCACCAAAATATTCAATTACTCTAATGCTGTCAAGGAGTTTGACTGGAACTTATACACGTCGGGGGGCTATAGTTGTGATTGTGAATCGTCGAACTTTATCCATACACCATGCAAACATGTTGTGACTGGTGACCTTGATGTGGTGAGTGATAAGGACCTAAGATTACTCCTGATGAAGGGACCTAAATATAGACAGCCGAGAAATATAAATCTGAAGGCCGACCAGAAGATAGTCCTGTCTGCTTTGGAACAGTACGTTACTGATTGGTCTAAGCGAGAAAAAGTTGAACCTACAGAACTCGATGAATGACTGGATCACCAAGAGCAAGGTCGTTGAAACAATCCGCCATATTGACAGAAGTACCCTTCCCCAAGCAAAACAAGTACTGAGAAGCCCCAATTCGCAAAAAGTTCAAGCAAATCTCCAGAGTAAATTCGTCATAGTCCCAGCAGACTGGTTGAAGAATTGAGTGTAAACATATCGTCATCAAATACATCTACTTACTCTCAAACTGCATTTACTCTGGAAGATATATTTAACAATCACAAAACGTTTCTCAAGGAAAGAGGTATTTGTCTTCCAACCAAACATAACGATATACCAAAAGTATACTGGACTCCCAAAATGCATAAATCACCATACAAAGCTAGATTCATAGCTGGTTCTAGAAGCTGCACCACCAAGCTTCTTTCAACGCACCAAGCTTCTGTGACGAGGGCCCTTCAGGCGGTAAAAGCATTTTGGGTGAGGTATTGCGCCACTATTTCTAAAAACTCTGGCGTTGAATGTATGTGGATATTGAAAAACTCAAAATGTCTTACGGAAGAACTTGATGCTAAAGGTCACATACCGTATAGACATGTATCCACATGGGATTTCTCGACTCTCTATACCAGAATCCCTCATCAGGACCTTATTGACCGTCTAAGTTCATTAATAGTATCTGTGTTCAAGAAAACTGATCGTAGATATATTAATGTCGGAAGCCATAAAGCATTCTTTAGCTCTACTACATACAAGAGATATCATTCATGGGATGTTTCTTTGTTTATAGAGTTGCTTGAATTTCTCATTAAAAATATCTATGTGAAATTTGGCAACACAATATATCAGCAGCATATAGGTATTCCAATGGGTACTAATTGTGCACCCCTGTTGGCTGACCTGTATCTGTTCTCTTATGAATATGACTATATGCAGGCGCTTTCAAAAACCGATCCATTCAAAGCCCGTTCCTTCTCATTCACCAAACGCTATATAGACGATCTTCTCGCCGTGGATAATCGCTATATAAATGACGCAGTGAAGGATATATATCCACCTTCACTGGATTTGAAGGAAACTACAGATAGCCCTACAGGCACATCATATTTAGACCTATATCTCTATAAAAATGAAGCGGGCCTTCTCTCGTCGACTGTATGACAAAAGAGATGATTACAATTTCGACATCGTAAACTATCCCTTTCTGGACAGTAATATTCCAGTGGGACCTGCATATGGCGCATACATATCACGCCTAGTAGCATTTGCTAGATCCTGTGTTAAATGTGACGATTTTAATCAACGTCACAAAACATTGTTGCAGAAACTTATAAAACAGGGCTACACCACCAAGCGCCTCCTCTCAAAGTTTCTCAAATTTGGCGATACATATCGCATGCTGATAGCAAAATACGAGCGTAGCGTGCAAGATCTATGGCGTTACGTTTCGTAACTTGTGTCTAATTCCGCTTAACCCGGGGCTAGGGGCCGTATGAACTCATGTACTTCAAGATCCTCATGGTGCTCATATGAACAGTCACAATCAAAGCGTGACTGAGATACATCATTCTCTAGATGACGAATTTACAACGATTATTATGGATTAAGAATACTGGTCAGCGATACGGATTTATATTTTTGGAACATCATGATGTGTTGTCGGCATCATTGAAAACTGTTGACCGCTTCTCTCTTGCAGGAAACAAGCCTATGTTTATGTATATTATGATTGTCTTTTTGAATTTGGTGCTAATGCTGTTGTATGGAATATGGAATAGGTCTTTGGATTATGGACGCGGATATTCTCTAATGGACGACGGCTGAATTATGAATGACGGACCAGACGCTTGTAACCACATCGACGTTTGTCTATCAAGATCATCTCAGTGGATTGTATCAGACGCCGGATATCCCCGACGGACATTCTCATGATCTTTCTGTCATTATCTTGATGGAAAACTGTTTTTCTACCCGCTCCTCATTCTCTGTCGTTTTTTATCTCGCCCTCCGCTCTGGCAGCTATCACTGACCTTGATTCTTGCTCGTCAAAAGTTTGAGCTGGAATGCCCGCTCTTCACATATACCAACGCGTGTGTTTGTTATGTGGGACGATTTCACTGACTCTCCAATTCACAGCAGAGCTCTTCCGTTGGTTTGTTTTCTGGGACATAGAATGACTACATTCGACTCCATCCTAGGACAATGTTTGGTTAATTTCCCAGCCCGCTGTTTGGCTGGCCTACGCATTTTCCTGTGGCGTCATATGACTTCTTGTCCATAGTCAGGCATCTTTTTTCATGACCACTGTCATATCGTGTTTAATATACGACCTAGGTTACATTTCTGTTTACGTTCTGGGACTCAGACTAGCTCTTTCGGAATTATAGTTCATATCAAAACGGAATTCCAACACGGATCCAGGAATGACGGATTCACTACAAACCACTCGGAAACAGGGAATTTACCCCACATTTTTTTTTTTTTTTAAATTTTTTATTTGCCAATTCATTATTTTGCAATGTTATATATATTTATAAATCTGGCACTTTTAGTTTTTATTACTCACACATACACACACATATCCTCCCACACACCCCGAACCGAAGTATAGTAGAAAAAGCATATATGTATATATTCATCCCCATTTTGGCCGATCCAACGATAAAGTTGTGCAACTTTCAGTTCTGTTATATAAATAAGTGGACATTTAGTCATATGTATACATTTCAATAAGTTTTGCTGACGTTTGACATGACATTCAAAGTCTACAGTACCTTATCTCTTTTTTTTATAGCAGTCAATCTCAATAGGGTATATGTCATTGTGAATGATATACTATATTATTGCATCAAGCCATGGTTCCCAAATTTTGTTGAAGCTTTCAATTTTTGATTTCCTAATTGCTGCGTATTTTCGCCGAATTCAGCGGAGCGAATCATAGTGCTGAGAAGCGGTGTTCCGAAGTAGACTTTCATTCGCAAGATGCCCTTTTTGGGGGAGACTCACCACATGGTCGTTGTGTAAAGTCGGGGTGAGGTCCAAGCAGAACAATGTACACCCGTCATGATATATGTCGTGATCGATGTAGTTCCATTCGTCCTGATCGATTAGATCCCTCGCCACAAAGAAGTTCATGTAACTTCGGATTTACTCGCGCCGCCTAAAATCCGGGACGGGATGTGCAACAGTATGCAGGGTCATAAAGTCGATATTGAAATACATACGCCAGGCTGAAACGCTGGCTAGGGTCTGTTGGAGAATGATGGGTAGTCATTTTCGGCAATAGGCAACTCAGGCCCTGTGGAGGCTTCAGCCATTGTATTCCTCAAGGGTCTCAAATCTGCTCCCATCTGTCTCTAAAGTGGGCAGTAATGTTTTCGATGAGGTGATAGGTATACGACTTGAATAGAATAGAATATTTAGCAAACACTTCTGTCGAGGCAGACGTCAGCATTTTCACAGACTGTCAACCTGCTTTTGGGGCTTCAAAGTTTAATATTGAATGACGGACTAGACGCTAGTATCTCTTCAGACATACAGTCAATAGAGCTAAAGAAATGATCGTTATTGGGACATCAGCTAGAACAATTTTGAGACGTGTAGCAAGGGTCCAATGCCACTGGTGCTCAGGCCACCGAGGAATAAGTGGCAACAAGATTGCCGAGGGGTATGCTAAAACTGCAGCAATAGACGCTCAGTCTATGCAGTCAGAATTCGCGAAAGATAAATCTTCAGTGTTTCGACTCATGAGGAAGATAAATGGCAACGATGCTGGGGAACTCCACGAAGGTGAGCTATGTCCAGGCTATGATGAACCAGGACGTTTTTCATAAACACCGAGGGAGAGAACAAAGTTGCCTAAACCAGATTAGGCCTACCTGTGGTCTTAGTAAAGTGAAACATCATAGTCCGGGAGCCAAACCCCAGTTTGAGCCTTGACGTGGAAATGGAGTCCACCTAACGTTTTTTGGTGGATTATATATCTCCTGTGTATGCAGATTCAGAATCCGGATGATGCCAGCCTGGCATCCTTGGGAAAATCAAAATATCCAAGATGGCCGCCAGCATATTCAACATGACCGCTGTATATCGTTTAGATTGGCCGCTATATGGAATTGAGCTATATATTTTTTGTCTACGAGTGCTCAAAAAATGGTGTATAGATTGATTAATACTTCATACCACTTATAATACTACCTCCAGCTTATCTCAACAGTAGTGGGGTGGAACTGACGTCATTCTGCGCATGCGCAGTAGAAAAAGAGTATTTTAATGGACGTTTTTGGGATCGAGATGGCCCATAGCTGGCGTAGTGGGCTGTGGGAGGGGTCATCGTGAAGCTCTCGTGAAGGAGCGTCCGACTGGGCTAATGTGTCGTGCGTTTTCAGCATTCTGCGCATGCGCAGACAGAGAATGCTGGGAAAATGGGCACTGGGAGGGACGTTTTTGGGTCGAGGTGGACCAATAGTGGTCCGATTGGGCCGTATGAGGTATCATTTTGAAGCATTCGTGGGGAAGCATTAAACTGGATGGGTTGTAAGGTAGAAATGACATCATTCTGCGCATGCGCAGGAAAAAGGTTATTTGAATAGACGTTTTGGGGTCGCGACGGACCAATAGTGGACCGATTGGGCCATAAGAGGTGTCATCGTGATACTCGCTGACGACGATACAGCTCACCAATTCCCAGTGTACGAGTTGCCACAGCGCCACAGCTCATCAATTACCAATATAGGAGTTGTTAGAGCATTTCCATCATAGCTCTCTGGATTTGTATCTAATACCGCTTATGCCGGTGCTAGGGACCGTGTGATCATGTCATCCAAGTTGCCTCATGAACAGATACAACAAAAGCCTACCTGAGATATAACACATCACAAATCGTTAGATTCTTGGTATGTGCTTTATAATAGGTTAACTAGAAGACTATACTGTGAAGCCATGTGACTGTCAGTATGTCGGCACCTCTTCCCACTTCTCTTATATGTGTTATAATCTCCTGGGAAACCATCCGACTGGGTTACTTTGTCGTCTGGTTTCAACATTCTGCGCATGTGCAGTCTGGCCGTAGTCTTAAAAGCAGGCATTTTTGGGTTCGTGCGGTATCTGTTGAGTGATTGTGGGACCATCCGTGGTCCTAATAGGCCGTGTAGGCTGTCAGCTTGAAGCTCTCGTGGTGTAATCCACGACTCGAGGGATGTTCACGTCATCTGTAACGTCATTGGTGACGTCATCAGTGAGAGTGGTAGCGAAAGCGGCCATTCTGGGGGGTGTGAAGGTAGGTGTTTGGGGATATGAAGGACAATCCGTGGTCCAAATGGCAAGTGACGCCCGATGGTGGTGGTAGTGTCTGTACATATAGGGATTAACACGTGTCCCTCATCAGTCCTGGATGACGAATGGTATGGTTTTTGTTGGAAGTCATGGCGAAGTCATGGCATTGTGTCTGTGTGTGAGTGTGCGTGCGTGCGTGTGTACTGTGTGTGAACATTGAGCTTAGTTACCCGTCTCTCGTTTGGAAGACATGGAGGCTCTGAAAAGAGCCGTTTTTTTCTGTCGCTGTAAGACAGAACTGTCATTGCCACTGCATCAGGGTCAATAGGACAAAGATCATTGTGAGGCCAACGAGCCGTCGCTGGTTCCAGTGTGAGCGCTCGCCGTCCATAGCCTGGGCAGTGCTGGCCGTGAGGAAAATGCAGGAGAGCTAGCCATCACTCACCTCAAAAAGCTGTAAGGCGAGTATGGGCGAGTAACCGTCACTCTCCTCGGAAATGTTTAGGCGAGTGACTCCAAATTATACTGCCAAATTAGACTCTGGGAGCCAGGAAAACATTTTCTTATTATCGGTAAAATGAGAATACATCACTTTTGTAGCTCTGTGTTTATTAGGTTTTATTAAGTTATGGTTCCTTTTGTAGCTGATGATAATTGACATTTTAAATTTATAAATAACAAATTAGAGTAAAATCACTGACTACAGAAACTATTTGCAAAGTTTGCTCTCTCATTTTTCTCAAAGTCCGCTTCCGGATTTTTCTCAAATCCGCAATTTGGTGAATTTGTATATAACCATGTCCCCTTTGTGATGGATGACTGCAAACGATGTTTTTTGAGACCGGCATTTGAAAAGTTGTTGACCAGAACTCAATAAAACTGACACCATTTTAAAGCAAAGGATATGAAGTAATATGCAAGAGCTTTTTGCGGCCAGAGTAACTGTGCAAATAGCACAGAACTCCACCATGAGGCAAGTGTAGATTTACAAACAGCAACAACATACCCGGTATTGCTTCACAGGCCCCTGTGTCTGGACAGTAGAATTTAAATTCAGTATAATTGAAATAATTTAATTTTTTTTAAGTCATCCTATAATACAGAGAGGAAAAGGTATTGCACGCGCCATATTGGATTTGCCCGCCAAATACGAAAAAACAAAGTAAAGTTTTCACATTAAAAACTGTTTAACTGACCGTGTTACTGGTGTCCACTCAATTTTGAAACCTTTGTTATGCCATCTAACCCTACGGGAAATCTCAGATCGCCGTTTTATTGGTATAAATCCATCTCTGAAAACAGTAAACTTACGGCTTCTGTCAGCCGCTCTCTGCCTCCACTGGGACGTAAATTGCTGTCTACGTCATCGCTTTCGGCATTCTCAAAGAGAGCCGTGTCTACCCGCGGGAAAACTGGTGACATTTTTGAATCTCCAATTTCAACGAGAGGCAGCATGACATCACTCGCTCGCGGGTAGACACGCAAAATGGTACATCTTCAGAAAATTTATGACTTAACCTGAAGATCACAAGATCATTGTTTA
Source organism: Hanleya hanleyi (assembly GCA_036873755.1). NCBI lineage: Eukaryota > Metazoa > Mollusca > Polyplacophora > Lepidopleurida > Hanleyidae > Hanleya > Hanleya hanleyi. The sequence goes on from JAVTVY010012607.1 coordinate 44,955, forward strand.
GCATCATCAGATAAGCAAGAATAGTGCGATCAGACAACATGCAGGCGAAAGTACGGTATAATTGACGTAATTCGTTGTTTTCCGCGTTTCAATGGTTGATCTTCAATGCAGAATCTAGGTCAACTAAATTTATGTCTGCTGCTTCAAACGAGTAGGCCATAAAGTTCAACGTTCAGTTTTATTTTTTTAACAACAAAACTTGCATAATGATAGCAACAAAAGTACATATCATAGGGCGTGTGAACAGTACTATGTAGTGAATGAAGAACAGAAATGCTGCAACTGCCTTGCCCTGATCAAGTACATGTCACGCTAAGAACCTGGGAGAGGTCATAAATTTTCGGAAGATGTACCGTCTTGCGGTAGACACGGCTCTCTTTGAGAATGCCGAAAGCGATGACGTAGACAGCAATTTACGTCCCAGTGGAGGCAGACAGCGGCTGACAGAAGCCGTAAGTTTACTGTTTTCAGAGATGGATTTATACCAATAAAACGGCGATCTGAGATTTCCCGTAGGGTTAGATGGCATAACAAAGGTTTCAAAATTGAGTGGACACCAGTAACACGGTCAGTTAAACAGTTTTTAACGTGAAAACTTTACTTTGTTTTTTCGTATTTGGCGGGCAAATCCAATATGGCGCGTGCAATACCTTTTCCTCTCTGTATTATAGGATGACTTAAAAAAAAAAATTATTTAAATTATACTGAATTTAAATTCTACTGTCCAGACACTGGGGCCTGTGTATTGCTTTTACTTTCGGAATGAAACGTAACAACTGACACGCTTGTGACTAAATCACTGGACCTTGATAGTTTGTGTTCTCCCTAATCTGTAATTGGACATTCTTCTAAACAATATTTTGGTTGTGGAAATGGTTCACATTTGGACTTTGACTAAAAAAAATTTGGACAAATTATGGCGAGTGCTTCAATACTCACCATAATCGGAATTTAGGCGAGCATGAGGCGCGCGAGCGACCGCTCGCCTATGACGGCCAGCACTGCTGGACATCAAGAATGGCTGTCATAGTCCAGTAGTGGAGGGTGATAGCACACCTCTCCATCGAGTCGACCCTGTCTAGGACCGCTTCTGTGAACTCTTTCAGGATCTGGCATCGCCCCTCGTTGTCCTCGCCATCTCCAAACATGGACCGAACCACTGCTCGGTAAACTCGTGAGTGAATTCACAATAGCATGGTGTAAAATGCGAGTCGCATAGGAATGGCTCTCCGTCATGGCTCTGCAACAGTAGGAATGGGGGTGTGAGGTCCAAAGGTACGTGCTTTATAGACGATGTCACACATGCGCAGGTCGGGAATTGTGGGAAAAGGGCTCTTGGGTGAACTTAACGCTCTAGCATAACGCATTGACGCCATTGTGTAAAAAGATGAGAGAACAACAAGAATGCCAGGTCAATCATTTTATTATCCCCACCAGCACATCATAGCCGCGTTGGGTATGTTTACAATTCTCGTAAGCTCTTGTCCAATCAGAAGCTATAGTTTGAGAAAGTTAATCTTCGGTCAGAATCGCTCTTAGCCTAAGCGTCATCGAGCAGTCCAGGATACCGTTGTCAGGCAGCAGGTTCTGAAACAGTTGTTCGCGCATTCCAGGGCCTTGGTGGGCGGTAACCCCATATCCTCTTCCAATGACGCTATATGCTAGAGCGTTAAGGTCACACAAGAGCTTGGTCTTCATGATGGACCTGTGCGTGGGGTCACTTTTCATTTCAAGCGGCAGCAGACTATACTGTTCATAGATGGCCATGGCTGTTTTCCTGATGTTAGGGCGCATTTGGATGTACGCATGGATGTGTTGGGAGCTTAGAGCTTTCGGAGCTGTTGGAGCTCGAAGCTCTTGCGTTAAGACGGGCGTTGGGCATGCCTCAATGTCGGAGCTCTTGGAGCTCTCGGAGCTCTTGCAGTCTGAGCTCGGAGCTCGAAAGTGATGGCATCGTACGCATGCGCACACACCTGTCGTGCACCCGCACCCTGGTGTACCCTATGGTCTACGGACATTGGGAAATATGCCATATATATCAGCATTTTGAAAGCATGGGTGATTGAGGTAACCAATAAATTCAACGCTTTATATTTCAAAGAGACGGGCATATTTTAAAGGGTCAACGGCAGCCATCTTGAATAATTTTTCCTGTTATTCTTGTTTGTTTTCGCCAAATTGTTGTGCGACGTATGTAATGATTGAATTTATATCAAATTTATAGTCAAATATATCACAATCAGTGATCGAGATCATCCATGCGACAATTCAGCATGACATAATAACCAGGAAATGCCTCATGGCGGCCATCTTGGATATTTCGATTTCCCCAAGGATGCCAAGGTGGCATCATCCGGTTTGATTTGATTGATTTTTTATTTCACCATGAATAACAATAATGCTTAGTAAACAAAATATAATAGTGGCGGGATGAAAACCCCGAGGGGTTTGTTTTATCCCAAAATAATAATTATATTTACAAAGATGATAATATGCGGTAAATTCTATCATAGTGAGAAAATTCAATTTTGTATAAAACAAAAATACAAATTTAATTTCCAACCTCCACAGATGGCAAACAAAATAGATGTCTAATTATGTTCCTGTAATAAATACGATTTTATCCTCGATTTGAATAATGAGAGCGAAACGTGAGATTTTAACTCAGAGGGTAAATTGTTCCATATTTTAGGACCCTTTATTTTAGTACTATAAAAAGATAAGTCAGAATAGTAAAAATCGCGATATAAATTTGATTTAGCCTGTCTAGTTGGGTACCTGTGGACAGCAGATAATTTTGAAAAATATGATCTAAAAGTGTTTGGAATTAGGTCCGTGTGATTGAAAAATTTGTCAACAAAAATTAACACCTGGTAGTCGTTCATTTGTTTCATGGACAATATTTGTAATTTTTGGAATAATGGGGCGGTATGGTCATATTTTGACGAAAAGGTGATTAAACGTATAACCTTTTTTTGTAACAGCAGCAACGGATGAAGATGGGTAGGATAAGTATTTCCCCAAACGATATTGCAATATGATAAGTATGGATATATCAGTGAGTAGTATAGAATGAAAAGAGTTTTTCTATTCAAATTATCCTTAATATGACGAATTATCCCTATATTCCTGCTAACCTTGTTCCTTATATCCTCGTGATCAACGCATCGAAAAGATATAGAAACCATCAAAAGACATTATTAGGTGGACTGTATTTCCAGGTTTTTCGACCTGCTCCCGGGCTATCATCAGGTCAAGCTGATGACCAACATAACTTCAGCAATGTTCTGTATGTAATATCTGTAACATTCCATCATGATTTCCAGTGCACGAGATTCGCTTAAACACGCGATCCTCTGATGGCCAAAGTGAATCTGACACTGCGTCTTTCCAAGAAAAGGAGAAAGGATCTATTGTTGGGAGATCTCAGACAGTGTGTGCATTCTGTAACTGCATGCGAAAGACCTACTCTTCCTAAACAAATTTGTACAACGAACACGCAAGCAAAATACTAGCTGCAACAGCACTGTGCACCACTATAAGGCACCGCCCGCCTCCTAATGCCTCAAGCACAAGCACAAACAGCATTTGGGTGATATAGCACTATGCGACTTTCTTTATAGCACCAGTGATAAATACCGTTCAATGGTAAGAGTGGATTTACAGATAAACAAGAACAAGGATATCCGCCTGTCAACTTTAATCGCCTATCGACTGTAAAATCCCACTGTTTTACCCATCCTGCATAATCGACATTCTTCATGTGTCCCGGGGTGTCTCGGTAGAACAACAAAGCCGTCGAATGAGACGTTTCGATAGAGGGACGATACCGGTTGGTGTAGGTCGAAGCACTGGTGCGTTTGTGGGTGAGAATCACTTCTACCTGCTAGAACAGGCAGTGGAACCAGAGATTTACTGAACCCACCGAACATAGACGATTTTGGCTTTCATGTGCAAGTAGGTATAGGCTGAATACACGTACGCCATATCCGAGTTGGTGACAATGAACTCGATATGGCCAGATTTGGTGATGCTGGAGAGAAGCAGATGTTCTACCCATAGCCGTTCTTTGGTGCTGGTCTGGGTCGTCGGTAGGACGCACAAATCAAATTCACTGTTGGTATAGGGGCACATCTCTGGATGAATGAATGACATGTTACTCAAAGATGCTTTCCTCTTCGATATGTGTCGTCGCTTGGTCGGAGGGCGACTGATACTGCGGTTCGTGGCTGGGAATCTTTTATTTATTTGACCAATAGCTCTTCCGCTTTGGCGATCAAGATGCCAGTAGTATAGAGCGAGCATTTGATTTCGTATTGACCTCAGAAATTTGCATATGACCTCTGTGACGTCACGCGACAGCCAATCAGAAGCGAGTATTCTGTCAGAAGGGTCAATGTGGGAGGTGGTGGTGGTGGTGGGTGGTGGGTTTAAGATGGCGGCTGGTGGTGGTGGTGGGTGGTGGGTTTAAGATGGCGGCTGGTGGTGGTGGTGGGTGGTGGGTTTAAGATGGCGACTGGTGGTGGTGGTGGGTGGTGGGTTTAAGATGGCGGCTGGTGGTGGTGGTGGGTGGTGGGTTTAAGATGGCGGCTGGTGGTGGTGGTGGGTGGTGGGGTTAAGATGGCGGCTGGTGGTGGTGGTGGGTGGTGGGTTTAAGATGGCGGCTGGTGGTGGTGGTGGGTGGTGGGTTTAAGATGGCGGATTGTAGAAAAACGTATAAAAGCAGGCGATTAGGTCAAAAATAGTTCCATGTATACATCCGCTGTGATGCGGTCTGGTGGTGATGTGGTCTGCCTCCGCGGGCAGAAAAGTAGTCCCACGGAATGTACACCGTGCCTGGGGGGTTTCCCCCGGCCGCAGCGCGCTACATAGAACTTATAGTCATAAACTTAATCTATACGTGTTGGATGAGTCTTCACTCACCGTATACACGCAGCTCAATTAAACATAATCTATAGGTGTTGTACCATGTTAATAGGATCAGTCTAGCATCTGTACCACCCTAGGGTCGAGTGTTTATTGTCCCGTGTATCTCCGCAAGAAAACAACAAACAAAATGGCGGCTCCAGGATGGTGTGGGGATGTCCTTTCCATATCACGGCGTCGACAGTAGCGCCATCTGCACACATTGACGCAAGGGAGACAACTCGTGTGGCCTAAGGATATGGAAATAGCCGTGTTGGAGCTAGGGGAGCCACAAATGGTCCAATGGGATCGAGTGAGGTATCAAAGTAAAGCCTAGGTGAAGGGGCATCTGATGGGGTGGGTGTGGGGTTGAAATATCGCCATTCTGCGCATGCGCGGTGGCCCAAGGGTATGGAAATAGCCGTGTTGGAGCTAGGGGAGCCACAAATGGTCCAATGGGATCGAGTGAGGTATCAAAGTGAAGCCTAGGTGAGGGGGCATCTAATGGGCTGGGTGTGGGGTTGAACTATCGCCATTCTGCGCATGCGCGGTGGCCCAAGGGTATGGAAATAGACGTTTTGGAGCTAGCGAAGCCACTATTGGTCCAGTGGGGTCGAGTGAGGTATCAAAGTGAAGCTTATGTGAAGGGGCATCTGATGGGGTGGGTGTGGGGTTGAAATATCGCCATTCTGCGCATGCGCGGTGGCCCAAGGGTATGAAAATAGCCGTTTTGGAGCTAGCGAAGCCAATAATGGTCCGATGGGGTCGAGTGAGGTATCAAAGTGAAGCTTAGGTGAAGGGGCATCTGACTCGACTAGTGGGTTGAAATAGCGTCATTCTGCGCATGCGCGGTGGCCCAAGGGTATGGAAATAGACGTTTTGGCATCTAGGGGAGCCACAAATGGTCCAATGGGGTCATATGAGGTATCAATGTGAAGCATTCGTGAAGGGGCATCTCACTGGACTGGGTGTGGGGTTGAACTATCGTCATTCTGCGCATGCGCGGTGGCCCAAGGATATGGAAATAGACGTTTCGGCATCTAGGGGAGCCACTATTGGTCCAGTGGGGTCATATGAGGTATCCATGTGAAGCATTCGTGAAGGGGCATCTCACTGGACTAGTGGGTTGGCATAGCGTCATTCTGCGCATGCGCGGTGGCCCAAGGGTATGAACATAGACGTTTTGAGAGCTAGGGGAGTCCCTCATGGGCCGATGGAGTTGAGTGAGGTATCAAAGTGAAGCATTCGTGAAGGGGCATCTGATGGGTTGTGTGTGCGGTAGGAATATCATTCTGCTGCGCAGGTCACGTGGGGGTTGTGACGTCACTTCCGGGGTTTTCACTAAAACTACCTCCAAACCCAGAAGAGTTCCAATGTTCAACCGCCGGGGTGTTTTCCCGCCCCGCCCCGCCCCTGCCCCGGCCGCTGCGATTCTACATGAACCTGGAAAAGATGAGCAGTTCCATTTGCACCAATCAGCGGTCGAGAAAAAAAAGAGCCAATCAGCGGTCGAGAAAAAGAACCAATCAGCGGCCGAACAATCAGCCAATCGAATTGGGGTACTCACGGTGTGCTTTCGCTGACGTCCGCGCCTACATCCGGGTTCTTCTCAACATCCGGGTAATGTTTTCTGGACATGGATGGGTTAGCTTTGGCTCCATTCTAGGCCACTGATTGGTTAATACGGTGTTCAAAGCCACTTTCATGCATTATGTTCATAGAACTTATAGTCATAAACTTAATCTATACGTGTTGAACGAGTCTCTTCACTCACCGTATACACGCACCTCAATGAAATGCCCGCTCCAAACCTAGACCAAAACACGTACTTGGTCTGTGGGCTGATTTCATTGGCTCTCTATGTTACTATAGTGCTCTTGCATTCTAACCTTGATGGGTTACATTTTGGCCCCATCCTACACCACTGATTTCAGTTTGACTGAATCTCCACATTGGGCATTGATGCATTATGAATAAAACACACAACACAGGGTTTTTTGGTGAGATCTCATTTTGTTTTTTATTCAGTAACAACAACAACGTGAGAACAACCACGTGAAAACTCAAGCCCAGAACAAGGGGCTTGTACATTGAAAGAACTGAAGCCCAGAACAAGGGGCTTGCTAGAACTGAAGCCCAGAACAGGGGGCTTTTAAACTTAAGCCCAGAACAGCGGGCGTGTGTACATTGAAAGAATTCAAGCCCAGAACGGGACTTGTACATTGAAATGATGGGCGGCCCAGTCATAGACGAGTACATCGCGGTCCTCGGCCTTGGGGTACTCGTCAAACATCTGTACGATGGTAGATAAGGGTCTTCCCCGGCACCGATGGTACAGGTAAAACAAGCAATATTGTCCGCACACGCTACTGGTCAGGCTTTGCAACGTTTGACTGTTCCAACACCACGTCTCTGTGCCTTGATCCATGAAGTCTGTTAAATCGGGATGGAGGGGTGGCAGGCCGTACGGGTCAAAGTATTCGCCCTGCTGTTCTGTCAAGTACACGGCCACCCAGTGTTCACCGGGTCGCTCCATCGGGTCCGTGTTGAGAACGTATGCAGCAGGATACATGCGGTCTACTGGGAACACATCTCGGGCGAACACCCCTTGAAACATCATACGTGTCTCTGGGTCATTCTCCAGCACGGTGGTTATCTGCTCTGTATCCATGTTAGGTGGAGAAGTCACACAGCACGTTGCGCGCCTTGTCCACTTGAATGATGTTGTCAACTCGGCGTAGCAGATCACATTGACGGTGCTCCGGAGGGCTCGTTGAAAGTGGATTTCCAACCGTAAATTGCCTTGCTTGGCCAGGGCCAGCTGATGGTCGTTCTCTAAGGTGGGGTCAGATCGAAACAGAACAACGTGTATCCGTTCCCGTAGTCCTCCCGACTGATGAAATTCCCTTCGTCCTGGTTGATTTGACCGGTGGCTGTAAACAGGCTCTGATAGGCTCGAATGAAATTCGCGCGCCCAAAGTTCGGGGTTAAGGCCGTGGCTGGCACCTGTTGTCCATCCACATGCAGGGCCACAAAATTGATGCCGAAATGTTTAAAGTCAAACGGATTCTCTGGGTAGGCTCCACTGAAACTGGTATTTCCACACAGGCCAGGATCAATCGCTTGGGTAGTTCCCCCAGGAACAGGTTGTCTTTGTTGGCGCTCATATTTCCAGCAGACACAGAGAACACTTTGGTTTGTACACGTCGGATAGGGTACTGGGCTGGTTTTGTTTCCAAGGCTTTCATGTGTCCCAATTGAACGGCTGGATTCGGTTTCACTTTTCGGACATACAGGACTGCGTCTTCGATGACAATCTTATAGTCAGCTACATGCGCCTCTACGTTAGTGGCCATCAAGGCGAAGGTCGGAGGCGCCCGTATCAGTCGGATTTTGATGGGAACCTTGTTCAAGAGGTATCGGTCTTGCATGAACATGTCTGCGTGCAGTCGACCGATCATATCCACCGAGACGCCGTTCGCGGTCAAAGCCTTCCGTTTGCTATATCCCGTATTGTCGTTCTCTGCGTCCATGTGCTCGGCTTTGTCCTGGTAGAATAAAGCGGCTGTCAGTTGAGATTTTTTAGCCTCTCGCCCATGCGACAACAGCGTCTCGATGTAGGCTCGATAGGGTACGTGTTGGTCGAGTCACTGATGAGTTTGTCGCTGAGAAATATATCCACCTGTTGAAACATCGAGTGCAGCCAGAGATTCGTGGGGCCCACCGTTGCTTGGTCGGCGATTCTGGTGCCATCTCCATTGGTGATCTTGGCTTTCACATACAAGTATGTATGGGCTAAATCCACATAGGTCGTATCCGCATTACTGATGGTGAACTCGATGGGCCCTGTTGCGTTGATGCTGGACAGCGGGAGATGCTCCACCCATAATCCTTGTTCGGCACTGGTCTGTGTGGGCGGGACGGTCCACAAATCAAATTCACTGTTGGTGGAGGGGCAGGACTCGGCGTGGATCAAGGACATGTTTTAAGAAAAGATATCCCGGGTCTTCGATGTGCGTCGTCGCTGGGTCGGTCGTCGACTGGTGCGTGGTCTCGGTGGGGCAGCTCTTTTATTCCCTACGGTGCGTTGTGCTTTGGCCACCAAGACGCCTCCCGCTTCTTTGGCCCGCCGTTTCAAGGCTTCTTTGGGTGCCGTACCCCCCAAGACATCACCGGCCACTTGCAGTCCACTGCGTACCGCTTGTTTGCCGATTGCTTTCACCCCACGTGTCACCAAGGGCAGGAACGTTTTGACGATGCTCCCGAGTATGTTCCCCAGTCCATGTCCACGTTGCATGCGTGCACCACTAAACACCGGAAAGCCACCGCCGGCCTGTTGGGCATAATAGTCCATATAGCTGCGTGCATCGCACTCGTAAGGCACCTTCATTATGCAAAGTGGGGAGCACGTGCTTGTCGAAAATGAAGTGTCAGCACCACTTTTCCTCGTTCGAATGCCACCGGTCGTCCCGTGTCATCTCTTATATCCACCGTGATCGTGTTGATGTCAGTTTGTCGTACGGGCAGGTAGAGCATGTGAGTGAAACTGTGGGTGACTTGATCGCCATACTTATTTTTAATGGGGACCACCCGTAACAGAGGTGTGTTGATATCGCCCACGATGTGGCTGTCCACCACGTCCGAGTAGACGTAGAGTCCGTACATACCCGACTTCATATCCATCGGGATCTCGCCTTGGTGGGCGGTGGGACCAGCGAACGTCTGTAGATCGAAACCCAGCATTTGCTGTAGGATAGGACTCAGTACGACACTCGCGTTGGCGGTGACGGTAAGCTGTGCCTTGTCGTTGTGTGCGTTGTAATCGAAGTCCACGTGATTCTTGAAGGGATAGGCTTGGATGGGTTTTGAACTATTCGTGACCTGCCGTAGCGCCTTATAATGCAACAGTCTTGACAGCCCACCGATGAACTCCTTGGGAGTATCGTATTGGCCTTCGGGGAGGGTGAGTCGGGTATCTTTTCCTTCGTAGGTCACCTCGTACCACACTTCATTGGCTCGCACGTTGTACCACGAGTAAGGGTATTGGATATCCACAAGGCCACATTCCCATCGTCCAGGTAAATGCAACGGTTGTGGTAATTGAGTCACGTACTTGGCCACGGTATTGTCAGGAAACACATCCAGCGAACTGTTACTGGGTAGGGTGAGGTAAAACATGACGACTGAGCTGCCCTGCTGCTGCTGTTGGTTTTAATAGGTGTTCCAAGCCTTGGGCGGTTGTGTCCGGCGTCGTGTTCGTCGCGGTGACTTGCTACGTGCCACGGCTCTGGAGATGTGGGGTGTCTTGATCAAGGGTGGTTTTTTAAAGGCACGAAAATAAGGTGCCCGTTGTGGTGGTGTTTTGGGGGGTGACTCCGGTTGCCATTCGGATTCCCAAGAAGGTAGTGGGCCACTCGGTGATTGCTGGGTTTGCTGCATAAAGGCCCAGCGGTGGGGGTTCCCCACCAATTCCTGTGGTACATGCATGTCTTTCAAGCCTTGAGCAAAGACCTCCCATCCTCGAGGATCCGTGTGCGATCTGCGTTTGCGCATCAGGTCATTCACTAAATCCGTCATGTGGGTGCCGGGGACCACCTGATTCTGTACCAGGAGTTCGCCTTTATCATTCCAAGTCATGTTAGGATTCTGTTTCATCCGTTGTAATACCAGACCAGCTTGTTTCTTGAACGATGCAGGTACACTCTTCAGGACTTCATCTTCCACCCACTGTGGGGCTGTGGGTGGTACCCCTGGTAATGGCGGCTGTTGGAGCTGTGCTGAGGTCGGCGGTGTGTCGCGTGGTGGTGGTGGTGGTGGGGTAGAGAGGGTTTTGTATTGGTCCATGAACGTCATATACCGTTGAAGCGTCTCATTGTACCGTTGTACTTTCTCACTGTCGCTTAACCCCGGTCTCTGTAAGATCTGTTGCATCTCTCCATCGAGGCTGTTTATGGTCTTCACCGTAGGTGGGACAGGGTAGGGTGATTGGAGGTTTTGAAGGAACCGTGGTTCGACGAGGACCATTTTTTCGTGTGGTTCATTGTCGGCCGAAGAGTCCACCCAATACTGGACCCAACACAGAAGCGGCCAACGGTGCTAAGATGGCCCCGAGAAAGCCGCCTTTCTGTAACACCTTTTTCTTTTGTGTTTGTGGGACCCGCTTCTGGACTAGGGTTCGGAGACCTGTCTTATGCTTGGCCAACTTGGTCTTCTGAGCCGGAGTCAGTGGTACGTTGCCTTTTAAGATATTGAGTCCAATCTCGCACAGACAGCACACGAGAGCAGGGTCCGCACCGCGTACAATGGTTCGGACTAACTCGGGTGGGGCCGTCTTCAATACACGGGCGTGGGAGCGTGCTTCCGTACTCGCGCAGACATCCTGTACAACT
>JAVTVY010012608.1:0-51210 GCA_036873755.1 Hanleya hanleyi
ACATGCTTCCCTTAGGGTCTAGCTTAGGGTCTGAATCGAAAATCCCATATGGCCACAAGGCAGCCATCTTGGATTTCCCCATGAAACCTTGTTATCGCGATTTCTCAGGAAGTACTGCATGGATCTTTCTCAAATTTGGTACACAGGTTCTCCTTGGGGTCTAGTTGTGCATGATAACTTTTCTGGTCCAATTCGAAAATCCAATATGGCCACCAGGCAGCCAGCTTGGATTTCCCCATGAAACTTTGTTATCGTAATTTCTCAGGAACTACTGCATGGATCTTTCTCAAATTTGGTACACAGGTTCCCCTTAGAGCACAGGCCGCAAAACAAGAGATTTGGGTGGGTGGGGGGGGGGGGCGCGGTGGTATATGGGGCCTCTATATATAACCCTATGCTTTATATAAAAAAAATACCAAGGTCTGAAACGGACTTTGGGTGAATCGAGAAATAAACGGTTTATCGCCAAACAAAATACATCAGCATATTCTACAAGTATCACTTTATATATTTCCGTCGTCAAATTAGTAAATTTGTGCAATTTTTTACCTTTGCCGGGCGATTCAAAATCCAACCAGACTGTCCATCCATCCAGGAACAGCCCGATTATGGCGGGCTTCGTTCTTAATCGTGATAACAAGGTTTCATGGGGAAATCCAAGATGGCTGCCTTGTGGCCATATTGGATTTTCGATTCGGACCGAAAAAGGTATCTTGCACAACTAGACTCTAAGGCACAGGCCCGCAAAACAAGAGATTTGGAGGGGGGGGGGGCGGTAGCAATGGGGTGAAGTGGCATTGGGGTGAAGTGTCGAAATATAGGGCCTCTATATATAACCCCATGCTTTATATAAAAAAATACCAAGGTCTGAAACGGACTTTGGGTGAATCGAGAAATAAACAGTTTATCGCCAAACAAAATACATCAGCATATTCTGCAAGTATCACTTTATATATTTCCGTCGTCAAATTAGTAAATTTGTGCAATTTTTTACCTTTGCCGGGCGATTCAAAATCCAACCAGACTGTCCACCCATCTAGGAACAGCCGTTCTTATGGCGGGCTTCGTTCTCAATTCTGATTGGTCAGGCGCGTCACGCCTCCAGCAAAAGAGGTCACGCACACATCAGCTGGCGCGATTGACCAATCAGAATTAAGAACGAAGCCCGCCATAATCGGGCTGTTCCTGGATGGATGGACAGTCTGGTTGGATTTTGAATCGTCCGGCAAAGGTATAAAATTGCACAAATTTACTAATTTGACGACGGAAATATATAAAGTGATACTTGCAGAATATGCTGATGTATTTTGTTTGGCGATAAACTGTTTATTTCTCGATTCACCCAAAGTCCGTTTCAGACCTTGGTATTTTTTTTATATAAATTACAACACATATAAGGGTAGTGGGAAGAGGTGCCGACATACTGAGGTGCCGACATATCTATACTATATATAGAGGCCCCATATTTCGACACTTCACCCCAATGCCACCGCCACCCCCCCCCTCCCCCCTCCCCTCCAAATCTCTTGTTTTGCGGGCCTGTGCCTTAGAGTCTAGTTGTGCAAGATACCTTTTTCGGTCCGAATCGAAAATCCAATATGGCCACCAGGCAGCCAGCTTGGATTTCCCCATGAAACTTTGTTATCGTAATTTCTCAGGAACTACTGCATGGATCTTTCTCAAATTTGGTACACAGGTTCCCCTTAGAGCACAGGCCGCAAAACAAGAGATTTGGGTGGGTGGGGGGGGGGGGCGCGGTGGTATATGGGGCCTCTATATATAACCCTATGCTTTATATAAAAAAAATACCAAGGTCTGAAACGGACTTTGGGTGAATCGAGAAATAAACGGTTTATCGCCAAACAAAATACATCAGCATATTCTACAAGTATCACTTTATATATTTCCGTCGTCAAATTAGTAAATTTGTGCAATTTTTTACCTTTGCCGGGCGATTCAAAATCCAACCAGACTGTCCATCCATCCAGGAACAGCCCGATTATGGCGGGCTTCGTTCTTAATCGTGATAACAAGGTTTCATGGGGAAATCCAAGATGGCTGCCTTGTGGCCATATTGGATTTTCGATTCGGACCGAAAAAGGTATCTTGCACAACTAGTCTCTAAGGCACAGGCCCGCAAAACAAGAGATTTGGAGGGGAGGGGGCAGGTATATTGGGGTGAAGTGTCGAAATATAGGGCCTCTATATATAACCCCATGCTTATATAAAATATTACAGTTTGGAATGGATCGAAATAAGCCACCAAAATATTATCAAGTATCACTTTATATATTTCCGTCGTCAAATTAGTAAATTTGTGCAATTTTTTACCTTTGCCGGGCGATTCAAAATCCAACCAGACTGTCCACCCATCTAGGAACAGCCGTTCTTATGGCGGGCTTCGTTCTCAATTCTGATTGGTCAGGCGCGTCACGCCTCCAGCAAAAGAGGTCACGCACACATCAGCTGGCGCGATTGACCAATCAGAATTAAGAACGAAGCCCGCCATAATCGGGCTGTTCCTGGATGGATGGACAGTCTGGTTGGATTTTGAATCGTCCGGCAAAGGTATAAAATTGCACAAATTTACTAATTTGACGACGGAAATATATAAAGTGATACTTGCAGAATATGCTGATGTATTTTGTTTGGCGATAAACTGTTTATTTCTCGATTCACCCAAAGTCCGTTTCAGACCTTGGTATTTTTTTTATATAAATTACAACACATATAAGGGTAGTGGGAAGAGGTGCCGACATACTGAGGTGCCGACATATCTATACTATATATAGAGGCCCCATATTTCGACACTTCACCCCAATGCCACCGCCACCCCCCCTCCCCCCTCCCCTCCAAATCTCTTGTTTTGCGGGCCTGTGCCTTAGAGTCTAGTTGTGCAAGATACCTTTTTCGGTCCGAATCGAAAATCCAATATGGCCACAAGGCAGCCATCTTGGATTTCCCCATGAAACCTTGTTATCACGATTTCTCAGGAAGTACTGCATGGATCTTTGTTAAATTTGGTACACAGGTTCGCCTTGTCGTCTAGTTGAGCAAGATAACTTTTCTGGTCCAATTCAAAAATCCAATATGGCCACCAGGCAGCTATCTTGGATTTCCCATGAAACTTTGTTATCGTAATTTCTGAGGAACTACTGCATGGATCTTTCTCAAATTTGGTACAAAGGTTCCCCTTAGGGTCTCGATATGCAAGATACCCTTTTCGGTCCGATTCCAAAATCCAATATGTCCATCAGGCGGCCATCTTCGATTTCCCGATGAAACTTTGTTATTGCGATTTCTCAGGAACTACTGCATGGATCTTTGTTAGATTTGGTACACAGGTTCTCCTTGTCGTCTAGTTGTGCAAGATACCTTTTCTTGTCCGATTCGAAAATCCAATATGGCCAACAGGCGGCCATCTTGGATTTTTCCATGCAACTTTGTTATCGTGACTTCTGAGGAAGTACTGCATGAATCTTTCTCAAATTTGGTACACAGGTTCCCCTTAGGCTCTAGTTGTGTAAGATACCTTTTTCGGTCCGAATCGAACATCCAATATGTCCACAAGGCGGCCATCTTGAATTTCCCCTTGAAACATTGTTATCGTGAATTCTCAGGAAATATTTCATGGATCTTTCTGAAATTTGGTACACAGGTCCCACATGGGGCCTAGTTGTGCAAGATACCTTTTCTGGTTCGATTCGAAAATTCAAGTTACGCTTCAAATTAATACGGTATTCCCGAGTTGTGACGTTGCATCACAAGAGTCGGCAGATCAAGCGGGGGGGGGGGGCATATTCTATATATTGAATATAGAGAATATCCATACCTTCACCTTCCATATCAAGGAGTTCAAATAATTCGGAACTAAAATGTGTTTCTTCAAATTTTAAATCAGTTTTCTTTAGTCTATGCAGTAGCAAATGAACTGCCCTACCCTTTCGTCTGCCAGCGGGTCGGCTATATGAAGGGAGTCGACGTCACTCTTGTGACTCAACGTCACAACTCGACAACTGTAGACTACTGCATGTTTCGATCCAAGGGAGATAATCAGGATTCAGGCACTTTTGAAGTTTCAACATTACTGCGCGGACCGGATCCCTTCAGTATTAAGTATTGTACCATCTTACTATTTTCGAGCATGGTATCTTAAAAGAGATATCACAAACTAGCCCAGTAAACAGAACAGAATTAGCATTCGTTCCTAATTATAAAATCTTAAGTATGTTTCATAGCTCATGCAAAGTGTCAAAGAGATTGGTTTTCGCTTCCAGTACCCAATGATGACACGTGCAAAAAAATAAATAAACAAAAATACTACAAAACGAAGGCGAAGGATCCTCCGTACATGTACATTCACTTTCAGATTAACTTTGCTCATTTCTCTTGTATTATAACAACCGACATAAGTACAGTTTCTAGAAATCTTGAAACTCCTGAAACTTAGATTATATCTTGGTGTTTTTCAGTGTCCCTTTTCGATCTTTTTCGCTGAGATTTGAAATTCTGTAAACAAAATTACAAATCAAGCATTTGTTCTAGTAACAATGGACAAAAATATCCTCGTCATTAGCTTACAATTATCGGACAATGGTGGGCGCCAAGATCCTTCAGGATCTCTCGTTTTCAACAGAAGGAAGATCTAATTTCCAATATAGAATTTGGGTAATAAAAAATGACCCTTTTCCAGCCAGAAGGGCACTGTATCCTTAATAAAAATAGAATCTCACCTCGAAAACCCTCCTCTGTGTTATTTCCCTTCCTGTAGCAACCTGACTAGAATACCCTGGAATATATTTTGTAGAATTCTCTTTCTGTTGAATCTTTGCTTAACTAAGTCTCTAAAATAACAATGGAATAATAATTACTGATACATTTAACACACTTTTCTTTCCATTTTACACTTGAAAATTTTGAATCAATCTCTTGAATATTCCAGAATAAAAATTCTTTTGCTCCACACGGAAGTAAACGTAATACATGGGCGTGTCATGAAGCTAAAAACTATATCAACACAGTAGTATCTAAATAGTAATTTAAACTTGTCAATATCAGATTACCGTTAATAAAGATAAGTGAGATATATCATCACAGAATAGCCAGACGTATTATCTTAACGTTTAGGCCTGAGCAAAAACTACCTGTACTAGTCCAGTGATATTCAAAATATTTGCATATTCAACTGTTTGTAAACGTTAGTCTAAGGAGTGTAGTTAAATATTAGTGATAATACGTAATTTGGATTAAAAGATATATAAAGTACATTTGCAATTTCAACCTAAATCATGTATATATTATTCATGACTTGTTGAGATAATCCCCATAATCACATCAATATGCAATGAATAAAAACTTAAATAGATCTCGGGTCTCGGATATTGTAGGGCTTTGGTACCTCGTAGCGCAGTACTAGGAATCCATATTGGAATTCATGTTGAAAGCGCAGTATCACACAGAAACTCCGAACAGCGCATGTTAGCTGTATGGCTTCCGTCACCATGGAGATCAGCTCGAGAAAAAACCCCAGGAGAAACACCTCAAATTAGAAAAAAATCCTCCGCGGGTAGAATTAAGGAAATATTCATTTTATTTGGATATATATTTTCTCTCCTGATGAAAATTCAACGAGGACTATGTGAGCGGAAACACATCCTATAGCATGTGATGTGCTTCACGTGCGACGGTTCACAGCTGAGAGCTGTAAACTCCTTACACCATTAATGCGCAATGTCTAACGACTTCGAAGGAATAGGCCGAGAAGTCGCGAATGATATAGACATATCACATGTACAGTCCGGCTTTCTAAGGTTGATCCTCATTTCTTCATGATCCTCATAGAGATGCGAATTCCCTTCACCCTGGCTATCTCTGTTGTATTACCAGGGATGAAATGGACTTGGACATCCAACTCATCATTGGGACCATTTTTTGGTTATTTTGATGTGTTTAGATATGCAGTCAGATTATTGGCCTTTGGGGTCATACAGCTTCTTGTCAGTAAGCCGGCATCTTTATATATTGCGTTTAATTGTTGGCATGTACAGTTGTGCATTGATGATGTTGTTGAGGGAGTCAATCTTAGTATTGTACTGTTGAACTTCGTGTCCCATGTCCTCGGTTACCAACTTACAAACAGGTATAGGAGACAACAATTAGCGTTGTTGTGCTAGTTTCCTGGTGTGTATCGGGGCAGGCAATAAGCAAACAGACTTATTTGAGAACTGGGATTTACCAAAGAAAGCAATTAAGTAACATTGGCTCGTTAGCTGAATTGGGGCACACAGATGTATAATTGGCGCTGCGGCTTGAAAGACTAAGTATATCAAGCGGCCATTTTCAAGTATCCATGCGATTGGAGAGGGAATATTGGGTCTGCCTTGTGCAGGATACAAAATTTAAGACGGTAAATTATTATTCCAATTGGCAGGGGGCCGCTATCGGAGACCGGGAGCTACACAGAACTTATACTGTTGTAGAAAAAGAGGCCGAATGCAAACCTGGCATAAACTAACCCAAAAACTTTGGCTAAGGAGTTACTTTGCATTGGTTGTTGTTGATGGACCGGACTCAGACGCCCGAATCACTTTATCAGACAGAAATGGAAAGAAACGAATAGGACATAAATCGCTCGACATCTTTCACTGCACTCGACGGTGGAAATAGAGACAGAGGCACGAAAAGAATTTTATCGAATACGTAATACGATTTTGCATTTCCAGCACTATGACAATCACCTCATGACTCATTTAATTAGACGGAATCTGCCTTCAAACACAGATTTTCTCATCAAAATCGCTGTGTTTCGTTTTCCACAGTTGACAGGGACATGCGCAGGGTGTGGTTGGCATTTCTGTTCACGTTATCAGAAATTGATCCTTGCCGGTCGTAAACCAGTATCGCCGTGTGTTTATTCAAGTGATCACTCAGGTCACGATATAAAACTAGCGTAGGTCATATTATTACAGCATGCTGAAAATGCGTCAAAACGGGAAATTTAGTCAATGTTTTTTCCACACATTTGATCACATTTGGCAGCATCACCCTTACCCGATATACACCTAACACAACTAGAGCTTCTGAGTCACCCCTGTTCTAGCATAACAGAAGCTCTTGCCAAATATTTATTTTTTGCCCTGTACAGGGTCAGTTTCTCAGCAACATCTTCCTCCGTCCCCAAAAAGATGGAGGACACAGACCAGTTTTCAACCTAAGAAATCTAATCGAGTTTGTAAATTACAAGCGTCTAGTCCGTCATTCATAATTCTGATGACGGCTGAATTATGAATGACGGACTGGACGCTTGTAATTTACAAACTCGATTTGTTAGAATTCTATCTTAATACCCACACACAGATAATAAAATATCTGGGGTTCATTACAGATTCCCTAAAAATGAATCTCCAATTATCACAAATAAAGGCGACAAAGATTGTGAACAAATGTCAGGCTATGATAAATCAGACATTTGCCACAGTCCGGGATATGTCCACCCTGATAGGTCAGCTAACAGCATCCATGCAAGTTGTCCTCCCTGCTCCATTACACTTCAAACATCTGCAGAAATCAAAGCTCTGTTGAAAGGCAATCAGATTTCAGAAGCTCTGACAAATTTCACCAGACTGCAAATAAGAACTCAGATGGTGGATACACCACCTCAGCGACTGGAACCGTCGAGCCCTGATTACACCAGGACACGACATGGTAATAGACACGGAAGCCTCCAATATTGGGTGGGGGCAGTTTGGCAGGAAAACAAAATCAAGGGGTCATGGAGCAAAGAAGAGTAAAAGTGTAAGGGAGACTACTCCTATCTGATTCTCTATGCGGTAGCGTAGCACCCAAAGAATAGTACAGAAGCCAGGTTGGAGTTGGGTCACTCACCATTCATTTATTACCAATCACAGGTGGGTAAGATCTCAGGTAAGAAACCTGAAAAATATTCAATAAAGAACATATGTCTTACTCAATTGTTTGCTTTCCTTATTTATACATAGTTCATGACACAGGTAAATGCATTGCTGTTGTGTGATAAGTCGGTAGATCGATTAATATAACCAGTTAGCAGTGTTTGTCCCAATAGAATTCGCATTCCGTGACATTTTTGTATATAACTAGAACTTGAACATAGTTAATTCTAACAAAGTTACATTTGATATAATGGATTAATAGACAATTAGTATCAGCATTAACTACAATAATATCAAACCATCATGACTAGATATGTATGAGGAGCTCACCCCCGTGGCTTACTAGGAACAATTAGCGGTATGTCCCAGAGTACCTAGTTATATCACCCTAAACCTAAGAATCTATTCAACACCAATTGGCTTTATGGATAGCTGCAATACATAAAGTTATTCTAAATTCTCCTGAAGGGCACTCCTCTCTATGGTACAAGATGGCCACTTTTTACACTATCAAAGTGAAAAATGCTCATGACAGCAAAAGTTGAATTAATCTAATTCCAATATATTTCCAATATAATTCCATACAATGAATAACAATATTAACGAGTTGATTATACAATCTAATCGCATCATTTGCAAAATAAAATCTCATACCATCTATCCAGTAATTAATTTCACAATTAATATTACACAAGTAATTTAAACTTTATTGCTAAACAGAAATTCTGACTCGGCTACCTTCGTGCAAAACCACTCAGCAAATATCGGCCAGAATACATCAAAGCATAGAATACTTCGGAACACATGCGTGGTATACTGATCACTATTACACAGCAACACATAAATATCTTGAAAGTTGAAAGTGAGACTGTTTGCGACTCGAGCTTTCACCAAGAACAAACAAAACATCCATGTTCACCTTCGGATGGACAATCCAAAAACTCACATAAACAAAATGGGGCAACGAGATCCCATCAGCTGGTAGACGTAACCAAACAGCTGTGGGACTACTGCCTGTCAAAGCAGATCACAGTTACGGGCAGAATATTTACCTGGACAGACAAGGCAGACTGGGAATCCAGACACCTGACAGATTCCAGCAATTGGAAGCTGGATGCGAAAATATTTCGGCAGATTCAGAACATTATGAATCCGATAATAATAGATTCATTCGCGGACGGCCTAAATGCTCAGAGCACAACATTTGTCAGTTGGAAACCAGATCACCAAGCAACTGCAGTGGATGCATTCCAGTTGACATGGAAGAACATGAAGGCTATGCCTGCCTACCTTTTTGTCTAGTAGGCCGATACTTAGCTAAAATCTTGAAAGAGCAAACAGAGTTGATCTCGATAACACCGACATAGCACACGCAAATATGGTACCCAACTCTACTAACCATGCTGATTCAGGACCCAGTCATACTTCCACCACAAACAGGTATACGCATCTCCTCTATGGGAGTGAAACACCCATTAGTGCTGATGGGGAACCTCTAGCTAGAGGTATGGAACATTTCAGGTAAAACATTCTCGCAAACGGAGTATCAGAACAAGCTGTCCAGTTACTTGTGCAATCACACAGGAAAGGAGTTAGGGTTGCTTAAAGTAGCGCCTGGTCAAAATGGAGAGCTGTTGTTCTGGCAAACAAACTGATCCTTTTAGTCCGCTTTCGCCAATAGTCTATACTATTTGGTACACATGTACCATGAAGACCTGGCCAACAGTACTATAAATGGTGACAGATCAGTCATTCCTAGCATTCATCCATAACTAGAGAGTTGCAAAGTAGGACAACACTATATGGTAAAATCCACGATGATTGGTATATTTAATAAAAGGCCTCCTACACCCAGGTACACAGACACCTGGATGTAGATATTGTACTAAACTACATCTTAGAGGAAAACCTGAAGGACAACTTGACACACTCTGACAGAGACCTGACAATGAAAATAGCCATGTTTTTACTGTCACTGTCCAATGCAAGTAGAGCATCAGAGTTACATCACATTGACCGACTTTGGGGACAAAACACAGTTCAGTTTGACAATCCAAATTAAAACCATGAAGGCAAACACTCCGCCAGTAAAATCAGTGTTTTTAAGCTACAAACACAAACAAAGGTTTGGTCCCAGTAGAGCGTGTACGGGAATATATTAGACGCTCTGAATCCAGAAAAGGTGACCAGAAAAGTCTTCTCATAAGCTACATCAAACCACATCACCCGATTGTGACATCCAGTATAGCAAACTGGCTGAAGAAATTAATGAAACAAGCAGGGATAGATACTGATAAGTTCAAAGAGCATTCTATCCGATAAGCATCAAATTAATGAAACAACCAGGAATAGATACTGATAAGTTCAATGGACACTCTACCCGATCAGCATCAAATTAATGAAACAAGCAGGGAGAGATACTGATAAGTTCAAAGAGCATTCTACCCGATAAGCATCAAGTTAATGAAACAACCAGGAATAGATACTGATAAGTTCAATGGGCACTCTACCCGATCAGCATCAAATTAATGAAACAAGCAGGGACAGATACTGATAAGTTCAATGGGGACTCTAAGCTAAGTTACAATGGCTTTCTAACCGAGAGTTTGTAAATGCGGCAAAATGGAACGAGCGCTGGATGAGCGCAAAGACCTCCGTCTAGGCAACAAGGTCCGTAGGGGAATACATCACTGAATAACATAGGGCCGGATGCCAAGCTCAGTTGGTTAATTAACCTGGGATTGAGGATTCCTCACTAGCATGTCCAGCCAGGGATGTGGAAGTCACATTCCCCGCACATAATTTTTGTCTGATTTCACGTGCTTGATGGAAAACCTGGAATACTGATTGAGACATAAGGCCCCTTCCTACCCCCACCTCCTCGAGAGGACGCCCCCACCCAAATCGACACGTTAGCGACAGAAATGAGACCCTGTGTGCCTAGTTGTACCAACTTGCTTGTGATTTTGTGCTATTTTGCCCTACCCATCAACACTTCATATTTTGTATGTGTACAGTATAGCACCATCATTGAGAGAATCCTCTACGAAACACACCTGATTTTACCGACACTCCGTTCTGATCTGTCTCAGCATCATGTGATGAGGATTCAATGCGCTCGGTATAATTTTGTATACTAATGTTACAGGTCTCCTTCACCATACTGTATCAGTTACAAGTGTCTGGTCCGTCATTCATAATTCAGCCGTCGTCCATTAGAGAATATCCGCGTCCATAATCCAAAGACCTATTCCATATTCCATATAACAGTATTAGCACCAAATTATTTTGCAAATGATGACAATCATAGTATACATAAACATAGGCTTGTTTCCTGCAAGAGAGAAGCGGTCAACAGTTTTCAATGATGCCGGCAAGACATCATGATGTTCCAAAAATATCAAATCCGTATCGCTGATCAGTATTCTTAATCCATAATATTCGTTGTAAAGTCGTCATCTAAAGAATGATGTATCTCGGTCACGCTTTGATTGTGACTGTTCATATGAGTACCATGAGGATCTTGAAGTACATGGGTTCATACGGCCCCTAGTCCCGGGTTAAGCGGAATTAGACACAAGTTACGAAACGTAACGCCATAGATCTTGCACGCTACGCTCGTATTTTGATATCAGCATGCGATATGTATCGCCAAATTCGAGAAACTTTGAGTGGAGGCGCTTGGTGGTGTAGCCCTGTTTATAAGTTTCTTAAAACGTTGACGTTGACGTTGTTTTGTAAAAGTTAGATCCAATTATTCTGAGTGAAGGAATGAAGTCCGGCATGGTTGTTTTAAGTTAGAACTTAGCATCGTTGTAAATGTCTGACCGATTGACACATATATCACTCTGCAGGTGGTCATTACATGTGTAATGTTTATTTCCTGAGGAATCAGCTTATATCCAATGGGTTGTGGTCAATCACTGGCTCTGATTTTCACCACCTCTGTCATTCCACACATTTCTGACACAGCTGAACCAATATATAGTCTTATTGGTTTTTCCATTTCATCCAGTACATCCATTGTGTAACAGTCCTGTTGCATCTGATATCAGAAGTGCTGAATCCATGACCTGCAGGGTGGAATCAATTGTATACATACTTAATATCAAAACTTACTTCATCGAAAATGTTTATGGCCTTCATTATATTTCATTCTTTCGTCATACACAACAAGATGAAATCTATTATACCAGTTCGCACCTTTCATACGTGTACTTAATAGAACTGGGACCTGACCATTTTACAAGAATTTGCAAAAAATATGAAATGAGAAGTGAGTACTATGAGAACTTAATCCAATCTATGAGTGATAAATAATATGAATCCTGAAGAACAATGATGGATCTTGACCACTGGTTGGCTTGGAGTTCATTGATGTTCATGCTAGTGGCATGAGCATGATAAGAATCCAGGATATTATAATTTAAAACAGGATTGTTTATTGATATATTTATTGATTTTCTTTTTGTATAATTGTCTTCTGTTCAAGTCATTTGGCATCGGTAAAACCTGAAATGTATATCATGATCTGCTTCTTTCATCTAGTGATAGTGCCTGTTTGGTTCCAGATCATGGGGGCTGAACAAACCATGTGAAATTTGATCGTATGGCAAATAAATGCCCAGTGGTACGGGCTTAAAATTTAAAAAAAAATGGGAAAGGTTCTATTCATGCTATCAGTCAAAAATCTCAATATGTAGACCTACATGTGGAATGTAGATACTCCTTTGATTCAACTACAATTCAGAATAAGTTTTCAGAATATCAGGTTTTAACAAGCAAATTATTTTTCATCAAAAGATATCTGATGGTGTATGTGCAGACCTGAAGATTGTGCAAAATACTAATGGCCTGCCATAATAAATCAGTAATTATACATGTAGTAGGATAAATACAATCAATGGACTTGAAACTGCATTATATTCCAAAGGGGGTTTGTGGCATACAAGTGTAACATCACACAATGTGGATGTCACTAAACCGTTAGGATAAATGAAAAGAAAAGGTATACAAAAAGTATATGTATATTATTTATCAGCTTTATTAAATAAGTTTACAGACTCAAGCAGGTAGATCAATTGGTGCTTCTGCAAAATCAAACCATTATTCAACTGTTTTCACTCGTTCATTTTAAATGGACTATAAAGCTGAAAACGATATCCTGAGGTAAGGTAATTTGATAGGTTCAAGAATAATATTTAGTTCAGTGTATTGAAATGTATGCTGCTGGGGGATGAACCTTTGAAATGGGAATTGGGACAGAGACACATGTGGTTTCGTTTGACAAACAATAAACTGTGATTTGATGCTTCATTACAATAATGCTGGTAAATTATATTTGATAAATGCATAAGAAATTAATGCCAAAATAAATAACCCAACATCCCCCTCCCCCCAAAAGAAATATAATTTATCAGCAAAATTTAGAATAACTGTTTTTTTAAACCAGGCTGGTGGGTATCATTAACAAAATAAGTATCAGAAAAATCAGGGCATCGTCGATTGTGCTGTTGTCTTCCAGTCACTGCGTGCATGACCTCCCGTGCATTTGATATGCAACAACAACAACTTGGACTATTTGGTTGGCTTCGGCATAAGTCATCAGTCGACAAATACTTTGCGATATATAGAAATGACGAGTGATATACTAGGAATCATTGTGTTGTAATGACATAAAATGGCGGCCATAAACTTACCAGAAAAACGGCAAAAAGTCGCATCGTCCATCTCTATGCCATGCTGAATCTTCCACTGGATGCGGCCTCCCATTACCTGTAACTTGTGGAGCATGATGGGAGGTGGAACCCGCCTACAGAAGCAAGGCCCATTGAAATGCATTGCAATGAGGGTTCCCCATTATTTGAAAAGTGTCCAGAAAAGTGCCTCAAAATTTCGTCGGGAACCATGGCAAACCCTATCGGAAATCACATGAGTCGTGTGTTCCCCATATGACAATTATTTGGCGGAAGATTTCACGTTGCATTCCCAGACCTCCGTCTGATCCACGGAGGTAATGAAAATGCAAAAATTTTCCAAAAGTTTTATCAGCGGGACATTGTGAAGAAGTCGTATGTCAAAACATTTCAAACACTGGTGACGATGAAAACTTGAAACACTTTGAACAAAACAATATTATTATACCTTACGAGGTTTGACGAAATAAAATTGTAAATTCTATGAGTGCTCGTGGTGCACGAAATGAAATTATGATTTTATGAGTCAGACCGAGTGAGGTATAATAACATCTCACCCACCCTCTTACCAATGTAAGACCCAGACTTCAATGACCAGGTTGTCAACATGTGGTCAAGAGTTCTCTCCCCTTAACGATGCTAACTCATGGACTTTTAATTCTTATTGTTGTAATTGAACTGACTTAAAGCTGGGTTACCATATGAGATGTCAAGTGCCGAACTGGATTCACAGACCAGGATGTTACATGGACTGAGATGAGGCTTGAATTCATTTATTCAAACAAAGCGTCGCGTTAGGTGCATTTGCCAAGTTCTGGTATGCATTATATATTTTTCACCTTTTCATTGAAAAAAGCGAGGCAAAAAGAATAAAATTCTGTCGTTAATCGCACATCTGTTGTTTAGTTCTTTCTCGTGTAGTTGTTATGGTATCTTAAGCCCGGCGCACACGAGAGATATCAGCTGAGTTAACGGCCTCAATTGCCTGCCAGCTGAGGGGCTAGCTTTCGTGTGGTTTCAGCGCACACGGTGAGCAAAAGTTTCAAGAAATTGATTTCAGTTCCCGCATAAAGGCCCATTTCCACAGCACGCGTCGCGTCAACCACAACTGCAAACCACAACTTTTTGCAGTTTGGCGCATTTCCACAGCACGCGTTATGACAGCGACGCTCTCGCCATTCCAGCCATTCAACGGACGGGATTCCCCTCAACGTAACCGGGCTAACGGTTTCTATCCCCTCCGATTGGTCGATAGTTCAGCGACAACGCGTTGAAATAGCCCTGGTTCTAATTTTGTCGCGCGTCAAAAATGTGGTTCTGATGTCGCCGCGACTGACGCTTGCTGTGAGTACTACACCATCGAATAACATGACGGCTATTTTTCGGATGTGGTTGTCGCTGCGAAAACGCGTGCTGTGGAAATGGGCCTTTTCGTCGTCTTCAAGACCATTTTGAAGAGTCGTGCGTATGAATCGCGTGAAAATAACATGCGATTCAATGGCCGGTCCAAGAAAACTGCTGAGCTATTGGCTTGCGTTCGCCGCACACGCTGAGGATTTGGCCTCGCGAGGCGAAATTATCAAACAAGTTTGATATTTTTTTCCCGGCCTCGCGAGGCCAAAAACTCACCAAAAACTGCCCGCACACGAGAGCTACCCCCTGAGCTGACAGGCAAGTGAGGCCGTCAGCTCAGCTGATAGCTCTCGTGTGCGCCGGGCTTTACGCTCAGCTGCATGGGTGAAGGGTGAGATCGCGTGTGTGATGACGTCAGGTTTTGATCTCCCGAGATTTTTAATGGCTTGAAATTATACGTGAAGCATGGAAGAATACAATATTATTATACCTTACTCGGTTTGACTAATAAAATCTTACAATCTTATAAAATGTACAATTATAGCTTGATCGTTTCTGACTGCTAAGAGGAGTATTAATCCTATAATTCTGTTAAAGTCAGCATCCCTTCAACATTGAAATAGCTGGCACAGATACAAGGCCTGGAATCGCTATACGGGATTCCATGATGGTTACCTAGTGCATGATGGTTAATCTAGTGCTGCCTTGGCATTCGCATCAGCATCAGTATTTCCTGCCATGCCAACATGACTAGGTAGCCAACACAAGACCATATTAAACTGCTGTTCAACTTCGTGAGTTTCATAAAGCTGTAGGATATACTCATTTGAGCAGTCAGAAACGTTTCGATCAAACCATGATCGATTGACTCACGAACATGAACTACGTATTCCATGCCACCAAGATCTCACAGTGAAACATATCCTGATCGACTGATAGATTATAAGATTTTAAGGGATTCTTTTTATCAAGCAGCTACATTGGAAGATATTTTAATCGGATAAAAGAAGACTGTATTTTAGGTTGTTTTAGAGAAATCGGATTGTAGTATAAATTTTAATGTATGTACATGATTTTGGTGTGTTCTGTTGATTTGTGTTAATTTGTGTTGATTACAGGTGCATGTACCTGTTTTCGGTTTGTTGTGTTCATCACTTTTGGATCAAACCATGACCAGTCGATGCAGAATCATCCCTGATTAACTCACGAACATTTACTAAAAAAGAACCAGACCAAAGGTGTATTCCATGCCGCGAACATCTCACTGTATAGATTTCAAGATTTCAAGAGATCCTTTTCATCAAGCAGCTACTTTAGAACATTTGTTTAGTCTGGAAAACGATATTACTGTATTTTAGAAACCTGTTTGTTGTATAAGTATGTACATGTTTTTGGTGTGTTGTGTGGATTACTTCTGGATTGCTGGGTTGTTGACTTGTTTTTGTTGGAATACTTCGAATTTTGTTTGATCGTCGCTATTTAGCGGAAATATTGTTGAACATGACGTTAAAACATTAATTCTGTCTCCCTTATTCATCACACCGGCAAGACATCTTGATGTTCCAAAAATATGGAATCCGTATCGCTGATCAGTATTCTTAGTCCGTATGATTTTTCGTTGTTAAGTCGTTATCAGGAGAATGATGTAGCTCAGTCACACGTTGATTAATATTGTTCATATGAACATCATGAGAATCTTGAAGTACATTAGTTCATACGGCCCCTAGCATCGGGCTAAGTGGAATTAGATACAAGTTACGAAACGCAAGGTCTTAGATCCTGCATGCTACGCTCCTATTTTGCTATCAGCATGCGATATCGCCAAATTTGAGAAACTTGATGGTATTGCCTATGTTGTATGTGTTTCTGTAATAATGTTTTATGACGTTGATTAAAAGCGTCACATTTAACACAGGATATAGCAAATGCTACTAGGCGAGATATGTATATGCCATATTCAGGTCCCACTGGAATATTACTGTCCAGATAGGGATACGATGTCGAAATTGCAAACATCTCTCTTGTTGTAAAGTCGACGAGAGAGAAGGCTCGCTTCATTTTTATAGGGATATAGGTGTGAATGTTACGTGTCATTAGGGCTATCAGTACATTCCTTCAAAATCGATGAGGGTGGATATGACTGCGTTATTTATATTGCGATTATCCACATTCGTAGATGTAAGGGGCCAGCAACCATGCCGTCACTATACGCGTCGCGTACATTATAGTTTCTCTATTGGATGTAAGGTAAATCTAACTGTAAATATTAATGTTGTATTCTTTAATGTTAAACTGTAAATATTCCTAGTTCTGCATGAAGGATAGCTATCGCGTTAGAGGGTATTTGTTGTATTTCTTCATTCAAATATTCACTATTTCGTCTAACATTTGGTGAAAAAAGGAAATCCAAATTCTAATTAGAAGTACTTCAATATTAGGATTAAAAATTTCGTACCAAGGCACTAGAAAAATTGAGCGGATTTCGATATACAGCTGGGAAGAGATTAACCTTTCACGCGACTGTCAATTGTAAGTCGTTATTAGTTGCCTGAGTGTGTATTGTATTGTTATTTTACTCGCAGGAACTGGCCATCCTAATAATCTGTCGTAAGAGTAGAACAGCAGTTTGCATGGGCTTGGCTAAATTTCCCTTCCAAAACTCATTTCCGCAGTATTTTGGTCAGCTAATTATCTAGAAGTCCTACTCATTTACATGAATTTACCCCATTCTGATGAAAACTATGCAAACATCCGTATTTCTGTTTCTAATTATAATGCATACACATACATCGCTCAGACACCCACCGTGAAGTGATCAGCACAGGTGTGAACATTTCTTACATGAACAAGTTTTAGCAAGTTTTTAAAGTTCAAATTGGATTTTAAACCGCCTTGATGAATAAACTTAGTGTACTAGTTATCCGGAATAAACAGGAATTCGAGTTGGTCCCATTAGATAGATTAAAAATGTATTTGACAATAGAATTCAATCAAAAATTAGAATTAATTCATCAGATGTATAGCTGGGGCACTTCATTTATTTTTTTTTACAAAATCCGAGATTTAAACCTTTATTTCTCGAAAATTATCAATGCTACGCTCTTGAAATTTGGCATGCTTATTACTTATAAGGTGATCTAGTAAAGTGTATCTCACTTTCGTAGGTTCAGTTTAGTTTTTAATCATTCAACTTTTAGGACAAACAACCATAAAATAGTACGGTTTTTTTCCAAATAATTTTAGTAAAATAGCTGTAAAAACAAAACTAGGCAAAAAAAAAATAACCACAGGAAGGAAGCAATCAGAGATTGCTCAATTGTATGCCCACGCTTCCGTTTTAATCCGACACTCCCCCGCCATTATTCTGTTCTGTATTGGTCGGTGGAGGCCTTCATGATTATGAAAATTCTATTTCAGTCAATTTTTTTGCCATGCCTCGCATAATACATATTCAAAGTATCGACCAACAAGTGATAATACAATGTTTTGATGCAAGATGGTCGCCGGGGCTTTCGTCCAATCCGAAAATGAGACCTACATTCCTTGGGAGTATATTGTGGTGAAATTATGAAGCGATCAGTAAACTTTGAATTTTGCACCCAATTAACTCTTTTTGGGGCAATTACATGCTTCGGGACCTATGTGGTCTGCTTTGGAATGTAGAATGACATATATATAGCCATTTCCAAATCGGTTATGGACTGAGATCCAGCCTGGACAAATAAATATATCCCATTCACTTAGGTTTGATAAACAAAGGATCATAACTCTTCAAAATATAACCGAAAGCAGAGAAACTTCATCCTGCACAACTATGGGGCATTGATCACATATCATGCAAATTTCATACTTGTCCATGCAATATTAACCGAGATCCAGCCTGGAGAAGTCCCAATTCACAAAGATTTCAAGAAAAAAGGGCCATAACTCTTGAAAATATAAGCGAAACGCGGAGAAACTTCACGCTGCACAACTACAGGGCACTGACCACACATCCTGCAAATTTCTTAATTGTCCATACAACATTAACCGAGATTCAGCCTGGACAAGTGTCAATTCACAAAGATTTGAAGAAAAAAAGGGCCATAACTCTTGAAAATATATGCGAAAGGCAGAGAAACTTCACACTGCACAACTACAGGGCACTGACCACATATCCTGAAAATTTCATACTTGTCCATACAATATTAACCGAGATCCAGCCCGGACAAGTCCCACTTCACAAAGATTTGAAGAAAAAAAGGGCCATAACTCTTGAAAATATACGCAAAACGCGGAGAAACTTCATGCTGCACAACTACAGGGCACTGACCACATATGCTGCAAATTTCATAATTGTCCTTACAATATTAACCGAGATCCAGCCCGGACAAGTCCCAATTCATGGAGATTTCAGGAACAAAGGGCCATAACTCTTGAAAATATACGCGAAACGGAGAGAAACTTTACGCTGCACAACTGTGGGGCACTGACCACATATCATGCAAATTTGATACTTGTCCATACAATATTAACCAAGATCCAGCCCGGACAAGTCCCATTCACAGAGATTTCAGAAAAAGGGCCATAACTCTTGAAAATTATACCGAAACTCGGAACAACTACGAGGTACTGGGCACATTCCATGCAAGTTTCAATCCTGTCCATCAAATATTAACCGAGATATCGCGCGGACAAGAAACTCGGACGGACAGACGGACGGACGGACAAAGCGATCGCTATATGCCCCCCTCTAATTAGAGGGGGGGGGGGGGCATAAAAATGAGATACAGTTACCTAGTTCGAGTTGTCTCCTATCGAGGTATACCATCAAAGTTGAAACAGGATCAGAAGTTTTCATGAAATTTCAATTAAAAAATGGACGCTATTGTTTTCATTTGATTTTTTTTAAATTGGAATACTTTCTACACAGTAGCAACGTCGGTTATAAATCATATAGTTAGAATCATTATGATGTACGCTTTCATAAAATATAAAGTTTATTATGGTTATCTGACACATTTTGACGGGGTGCAAAAACTGCCTCTAACGGGATAGCTATCCTTAAGACAATTCTATTTGTGAGATAATCTCGTTCGACGGCACACGTAAGAAAGGCATTAGCGTGAAGCGATGTGAAGGGGTACAAAGGTTGAGATGAAAGGGCCACCGGTCAAGGTCACTGACCACCAACCGTAATTTCGGAATCGAGAGACTCACATATGTACCGGGTTAAAATAGATCCCTCGAAATTGGAAATTCGAGAAAAGGTGGTAAGATTGACACCTGCATTTGACGTACCTTTGAAGGTACAGTTAATGCAACCTATTTTTGTAGAATAATTCCCACATGTTTTCCATCAAATTTTGGTCCTCATTACAATGCCTTAGTATCTCAAACAATTCATAGATCAGCGTAGTCCGACATGCAGCCCCTACGCGATATGTTATAAACTGATATCGATTGAACGTGGGGTCTTCCCGTCTAACTGAAATGTCCGGCAGTCAGAAAACGATACATTTTCTCTACCCAAAATAAAAATGTGTTCAAACCTCAAAGCACACGTGCCTCTACAAACCTGTAGCATATGACGTTGTATGTGATATCAGAATTATAACCTTAGTCGGGTGTTTGGCAGGTGTCCGGCGGGCACGGGTTCTCGTTGCTTCACTGCATTTTGCTGAGAAGCAACAGGTACTTGATAATGTGATATAATGCACCATGTAAACGTCCTGTCCTTGTCTTGTGTGCTGTCCATATTGTTTTATAGTGTGGATGGGGGGGAGTGTTTTGTTTTATGTTGCTTCAAAGATTTCTTCTTTGAAGCAGCAGGAACACAACTTGGCTTGGTGGTGCTTAGTTGGTTCGTCGCGATATGTCTGAAATAATGTTGAAACCGACGTTAAATCATATTCTCTCACTCACTCACTCACTCACTCACTCACTCCCCTTTTGTCGGACACGGACATGTACATATTCTCTACATTACATAAGCCAGTCACTGTAACGCGTAAGACTCATAAATTTCATTTTAATGACATAGTTCATAGCGCCAACTGAACTCCAGACGTAGAACTGAACTTCAGTCACTGAAGTCCATTAATAGAAGCTGTAGGGTAACCAGTAGTAACCACGCCACTGCATCATACATAAGCTTACAACCTGCAGGTTTATTCGGTCCACGCTGTTGTAATTGAATCGTGACCTAAAGATGTAGTGCTGACGAACGTAGTATTTACACTGACGATAAATGGGGTAAGAGCAAATTTGAACATTTTGATTGGCTGTTGGGTGTGTTACGTGTGTTACCGGTAGATATCTTGAGCCGATCGGCAGCTCACACCTGATTTGTCCATATCTAAGAATAAAAGAACTGTGAATAAAAGAACTGCGAATAAAAGAACTGTGGATCGGTACTCTCGTGAACTGGCACATGTTGGCACCGTCGTGAAATGAATAAAAAAATGTTGAACACCACGTTAAATCCTACTCCCTCACTCACTATTTAAGAACAAACGTTCGCGAATGTGTAACAGAAGCGTATACTCCTCCACTGATACCTGATAGCATGATGATGGCCAGGTTTGCGTTCTTCTTGTGCGTTGTGGGTTGTCTTATAGGATCTCTGTACGCCACTTCTGAACCAGGTAAGTTTTAACAGGAAAAAGATTTCAGGTACATACAGCCTCTAAGTTATATTAAGAAAAACTGACCTGTCTTAATTCCACCACGTTATTGTGTTGCTACATCCATTGAACTGCACTACAAAGATCTAATCATAGAGATAAATAGAGATAAATAGTTCATTAAAGTCTCACTCCATGTACACTGACATAAAACACCGATAAAAACAATTGGGTACACACACCACTCAATACTGAGTTATGAGAGACTATATATGAATTAGCATATCATACATCAGCGTTGTTAGATATGTTCAAGATTATCAGACATTATACTGAAATGTAATAAAGGTTACCTTGAATTATATAAGAGGTACTCTCTAGCATTGTAAAGCAGGTTTTGGTACAAATACGAACTATAGTCTGTCCATTTTAATTAGTCATCTGTTTTTTGAGCTTGTCAATAATCAGCAATTAACTCTGCATACATTTTCTTTTTTGCATCGTGTAGCACAAACTGAACTCTACAAAATGACTACCATTACTCCGTGATATCGATAATATATCACGATTGAAATAACTTTGTGATTCTCTCCATATAAAACTCCAGTACAGTTGTTTCATGTACCGGGTCTCAATTACATAGGGAAACGTCATAATGTATTCGTGTTGTCTAGCACAAAGGTCAACAATGCCGTGTACGGTCATAGAGGTGTGTGCGGTTTATCATTCGGTAATTTCACTGGGCACGGGATATAAGCGACACTCACACGGACCGCCTGTTATTACTGTATTCGGCATCAATGACCTTTGTGCCAGTGAGCTTGAATACATTATGATCAGTTTGTTTTACACGCTGCAAAAAAGAAAACTGTTGCAGGGTTAACTGATGATTTTTGACAAG
Organism: Hanleya hanleyi; assembly: GCA_036873755.1. Taxonomy (NCBI): domain Eukaryota; kingdom Metazoa; phylum Mollusca; class Polyplacophora; order Lepidopleurida; family Hanleyidae; genus Hanleya; species Hanleya hanleyi. The sequence continues at coordinate 22,466 of JAVTVY010012608.1, forward strand.
CTCCAAAGTAGACGACTAATTAAAATGGACAGACTTTAACTCCTGGTTTGCTAACGCAGTGGACAGTATATCATCATTAGGCATCGTATGCATCACTTCGCCCAGTAGTGCATACATCTTGAAAAACAGATCGTATCTTAAATCGTCATAAGCTGGACATTCAATGAGTACATCAACTTCATCTCCAACAGAACTGCGACATACAGGACATAGCCTGTCTTCTACCTTTAAATTTTCATATCTTCCCGTTTCTAGCCTTATTGGTGCAACACCAAGTCTAAACTTGGTCAACGCACTTCTGTATTTCCTAGACATTATCATGGTGTCGTAATGCTCAGCTCCAAATTCAGACTTAAACTTCTTATAGGTTCTAAGGTAACCGTTATCTATAATATTTGTTATCGTTTACTCCTTGTAATTAATGTTTGAAAGAACCAGACCCTTTTCCTAAATATATACATGATGGTTTGTCTAAGCCGACTGAAATAAGGCAGTCAAAATGACTCTGTACATACATTCTCATACTTTCGCAGGTCTTGGATATCTGCTTGGTCAGGTGAAGTGCAGTGAAATGGATGGTTACAGGTATTTACGCAGAGCAGTACGATGGGTAACCATGGTAACCATAGATCAAAACATGTTGGTGTTAGTGATAACAGTTTATAATAGGCTAAGGTGATAACGTATTTACAGAGCAATTTTAGCAGACAGTTTCTTGAAATTCGTTATTCTGACATACGCTTATATTTATGAATCTAGTTTGCTAATGTCTCGTTTCACTACCACACGTTTTATTTTCCACAGTGTTTTATATAATCTGTTGGTTTCCTATCACCCACATTCCATTTATACAGGAGATCGAATTATCAACATGAACAATTCAACATTCGCTTGTAAACAGTCTAGTTGTATAAATCAGAATTTTAAGACAATAATCTGATGTCTAAGTTCTTTTTTATAATGTGTGTTTATTGGCACATAATTGTTTTACGTATTTACGGACAGTGCATTCAAAACTACTAAATTTGTTATCCCATGACATTTTTATCCTATTTGAAATTAAACAAATATGATAGAAATCCAGAATTATGAGTAGTTCACCACTTCTTCCGGCCAAACAATTTCAAGCAATATGAATTACTAGAACTTCAACCACAAATACCATTCTGCATAAAATCATATCATTTTTCATAGCAACAGACTACTGGTAATCAATGTGTATAGTTTTTGATATCGTACTGCAAACCAGTTTTCACAGTTTTCCCTTGACATCTACATTTGTAGATATAATAGCTGAAAATCAGCAGAATGATTTATGTTTATTCACCAAATAAAGTAATACACTCCAATGAAAATCGATAATTAAAGGGAAACTAGTAGATGCTGTATAATACAATACAGTAATTGGCGGGAATAAAACCCCAGAGGGCTTGTTCTCTGGAGTTTATGAAATTAATCGGCTGTTTATAGCTTTTATTTTTTTGTTATACCGAACAGAACTTGTTTTCGTGTGATGTGTATTAGAAATAGGTTTCAATAGCAATAACTGAAACGGTTTTAGGGATATGAAAATTGATATTGTTGATTTAAAAAACCCGAATTTGACAGGTCTTCAAACCAAATTGAATTCTTCGAAAACTCATCAGTCCTATACTAACTGAAGAGTTTATTGCCAAAAGACCCGTGTGTTCCACTCAGAAAATGTCAAACAACAGTGATCCTGCCCGGAACACTTTTCATTATCCAAATAATAAATTGGTGGCGTAAGTGGAGTAAACGCCTCGACATGAGGAAAACCTGGGGAATGCAATTATAAACTAACCTGTAATACCCGACGTCATGCGGCTTAAATTTCCAACCAAAACAATAAACCTGCATATATTTGTCTAGTGACATGTACAGAGAGGGCGGACCTCGGGGACTAACAGTCCACCAGCAGAATCCTACCATATACAGGTCATAAATTGGAGCGATGAATTTTAAGACGCAGCTTTGGTATCTCAGCTCCGCCTTTATTGCAGGTGTTCATGAGGAAACTATGAAGTCACCACATGAACCCTAGCACTGGTTTAATCGAAATTAGATACACTAGCTCTGAAGCTATGGTGACTAATCCGTTCAAATCACTTACTCATCTGATGTTAATGGATGCGCATCGAGGGCGTCTGATGGCTTGATGGCAAATGCAAGAATACCCCCTCAAAATTTACCTTTATTGCCCGACGTCGGACGTCGTGTGAATATATACGTCATAGATACAATGTAAGAAACAGGCCCCAAGACACTACCTTGTGGTATTCCGTTAACAGGGTCCCAATGAATATTATGGCCACTAAGACACACCCTCTGTTGCCGGTTGGTCAGCCAGTTATCTTCAAGTATTTTACCACGGATACAATGTGCGCCTGTTTTCATCAGAAGACGTTGGTGTGGGACTTTATCGAACGCCTTTTAAATGTCCGGATATACAATATCCGCTAGATATTCCTGGGTCAACTTAGTTTGTCACTGTGTCCAGGAAGGTTAACAAGTTTGTGATACATGAATGTCCCGAACGAAAGCCTTGTTGAGATTCTCTCGGACATGCAATTTGTCTGTTATTTTCCACTTTATCCCTTGACTATTTTTAAAGATGGGTGAAACATTTGCGTTTTCTCAGTCCTATGGCACAGACGATTTGTCCATACTAGCCGTGAATATTAGGGATAATGCCCGATAGACTTGCTCTAAGGAAGGACACATTCAGCTCGTGGAGCTTCAGCAGGCCTCAGTTTGGTTAGCTTGGCTTGCACTACATTTGAAGATTCATCAGCATCATTCAGTTACATGCCAGGAGTGCTAATGAACATCTCGATAGGAGTTGGCAAAACGCTGTTTCTTTCGACTGTAAATATGGAAGAGAAGTAACGTTTAAGAGTTCACTGGCACCTGGTAAATGCAAGAATACCCAGAAAACTATCCTGTAACGTCGTACAGCTTATATTCGCCACTAAAACAATAAACCTACATATATTTGTCGAGTGACATCGATAGAGGGCGGGCTTCGAGGAATAACAGTCCACCAGCAGAATATACTCGCTATATAGCTGAAATATTGATGAACACGACGTTAAACCTGAATTCTCTCTCTCTCTCTTCTACCATATACACGTGATCAGTTGGGTAATCAGCACACTTGATGAGTATGAGTTTGTCGATTGCGGATTCTAGTTTATGGCAAAAAGTAGATAACATGTCGACAGATTTATCTTTCTTTTCTTTATCACAATCAGTGTCTTCCAGAGATTTTATGTGGCTCTTGAAATCTACTTTCGTGATAGCTGCTATATTAATACGGCAAGTCAGACCATAAATGATACTTTGATAAAACATATCATATACGTTTAAAATTGATGGCTCGGAGAATAGTATTAGGTCAATTGTGCTGCTAAGAACACAGTTAGGGTAGTCGACATGTAGAGTGTAGACATATACAGTCCTGTATAATATCGAGAAATAACTCACCCTCGTGATCATCAGCTGTTAGGGTTGTACAGTTTATTGTCCGCTGGTTGAAATCTCTCAGGATAATAACATGGTCTGAGATGACATCAATGATAAGGCCATACAAGCACTGATCGACGTCTGGATTGTTAGCCATGCTCCGGGAATGTCCACTGTAAAAAAGTTTAAGAACATTACATTCACAAAAGCTGTTAATAGCTTGTCCTGAAATCAAGAACGTAACATCCCTTGAAAAATGTCTTTAATTATGGACTGCCCACAAAACATCTTTCCGCTTGTGAGTCTGTTTCTCTACGAGATGATGGCGGAAAGAAAACTTTTGCTTTCCTCGATATCCACTGCCATTAGTCCCGTTAGTTGTCATTGCTTCTTTATTCATGTTTGATTGTTGTTGTATTTGTCATGTATTCATATATGCGAATAAATCAGCATTAGTAACATACACCCATGTCATAAAAATCAAGCCTGGATTATTTCTATAAATTTCATCCTTGTAGTATGTGTGGATAAGCAGGGCCAAACGAGAAGAGCTTGGGAGAAATGGGAAGACGGCAAGGAGATGTGTCGATGTGAATACTCAAGACGTATATTTTCCTCGAAGTTTTCCGAGCTAGGGACTATTTGCCGGACAATGGGTAAGCAAAACTTTGAGAGGTTGGTACTTTGTAGTGGCGCTCCGCCATTGTAGTGGCGTGATTACATCCCGCTTTAAAGGGGTAGCAATCACGAAATAAAAGGAGCCCGAGCAAAATAGGAATGTGAATGAATCGAGCAAAGGGAATCCAGTGTCGCCGAGGTAATGCCCCACGCTAGAACTCCGGTAGAAGCTGTCAAATAAAAGGATTCGCCATTCGCCACTCTACCGGAGGAAGGAGAAAGTTTTCTCTGAAAGCTTGTAGTAAATATAGTCAGAATGGATTTCTACAAAATTGTATCCGTCGTCATCTTTATTCTGGGATTTGTTAAACCCCTCCATAGTACGATATACCTAAGGGGGTCTTTATCTGACCGAATGTCACACCCGTCCTGCAGATGTACGACACGATGATATGGATCAGTGAATGCATAATGAATCATACTGGTAAACGCTAGAACAGTACGTAAACGAATGGTCGAATCCATGAAACACAGAACATACATTCGCAAACGGTTTCAATGGCATAGAAAATATCTATTACCTTAGTAAATTAATTTTCAAAATAAAGTAAATACTGACGGACATCACCAAACAAGTCTTCGCAGTAAATCTTTCAATTTTAGTTTGGGTCGTTAGCAGAGTCCCCAACAATGAATGTATGCCCCTATTGTGCTGCGTCTGGAATTACCATTTTGACATTGTCAGTTACCCCTTGCTGAGTGTAACACCATGGGAAGGCCTGCATATGACTTACGGTTTATGTCGCTAACTAGCATTTGCTAGATCCTTTAAAAAATGTAAGGATTTCAATCAACATTACAGTTGTTTTGAAGAAGCTGTTTCGACAAGGTTATACCACCAAGCGCCTTCTCTCAAATGTTCTCAAATGTGCTCATAAATATCACACACCGGTACTGATAGTGTAAAAGGTGCTATGTAATAACTACTAATGACACAACTGTCGATGTGCGTCATCATTAACAGTTGTCAGGTCGCCAGCTAATGTTACAATTGTGTCGTTAGTAGGCGACGGCATGCCGCGTGAACAATAATTATTATGACGTTTTGGGGGATAGTTTTTGGCAGTTATTGGGCATTTCCAAAGTTTATAAATTTGTTTCAATTTTTGTCTTGTCAGTAAGAAAAAATAAGAAAAACCTTCCAATTTCTTAAAATGGGAGACTGACAAGAATTATTTTCTTACAATTTCTTAAAAATTTGAGAAAATTTAAGATAATAATTCTTGTCAGTCTCCCATTTTAAGAAATTGGAAGGTTTTTATTATTTTTTCCTGTTTGAGAATAAAATCATATCTTACTGACAAGACACAAATTTAAACAGATTTATAAACTTTGGAAATGTCCAATAACAAAACGTCATAATAATTATTTTATGGAACTTTCTAAACATTGTATCACAGAGGGAATAATGTATTTTTCCTATTTAAGAAATTCAAGAAAATCTAAGAAATTTCAAGAAATTTGCAAGAAAATTATTGTTTACTGTATATTGTCGAAATTGCGACATTAGCTGACGGAAGTGTCGACTACTAATGACTCATTTACGACAATTGTGTCATTAGTAGTTGCTATTGCAATTTCTCATTGTCGTACTGGTGACAATACCGGTTAACAGTGTGCATCTCAATCGCTGATGTCGCAACATAGAGTTTATGCAACCTAGTCTGGGGATCAGTAATTATCTTATGTAAAAACTTTTACATATGATATCTCCGTTTCCATGCGGAGTTTGGTATATGAAGCACTTTTAACACGGTAAAGCCATTAGTTCCACTTCCTGATGTCAGAGGGCGCTGTATTCAAACACGGATTGAATAACATACTCTCTAGTTTACAGAAGACCAGTCGAAATTTTGTCTCAAGTTTGTCGACACATCTGTCTTGGAATTTCACAAAACTTAGACCGATCGCTTAGCTGTTCTCAGGAATATTGTTCATGGCATGAAGGTCTTAATACCATGTACAATTTTCTGACTGATAACTATTTGGCGGCCATCATGGATCTATCTCAACGTGTAGGCGAAACTGTCTGTATTTATTTTGTGGAACATTGCGATGCCGAATATGGTGGCTCGGGAGTGTCCAGTAGATGTATTAATTATCAAGCGCCCAGCGTTTGCTTTTGTGGTTATATCTCTGAATATATGTACCTGTAAATGGATGGAATAGTTTTGGAACATAATCCTATGGTGGATAGTTATGAAGTGGCCAGTTTTCGTTACTTTGGCTTTCTGAAACATATATAGGTAAATGGAACTTGTATAATTTTACTTGTAAAGTTATTACATTATTCTCTTGTGGTGAATAATTATGAAAGTTCCAATGTTCGTAATTTCGGCTATATCCCAACAACGAATGAAGAAAGAGGTATTGAACTTGCACCAAATCTCTCCCACAGATTTTATGATCCTAATGATGACATGTTATTAAGAACGGTCCATTGCTGAGGGCAGAAGGTGGGGGTATTTTTCCTGTCTTCCGGCCAACTATTCCCAGTGACGGATCACCATTCCTATATGCTTGGCAATCGTTCCATGGTGGGGGACTACATGTATAATTCCTGAAGGGAGACCATTATTCCTGTCTGCCGGTCAATCTTTTCTGGGGCGTAAGCCATTCCTATAGGTCAATCCGTCATTCACATATGCCTGAAAATTACACCTGATAAAAGGCAAACCAACCTGGGTGGCGAGGAGACATGCCTGAGAGACTATTATTCTTGTATGCCGGTCAATCTTTCCTTTGTGTCCAATCGTTCCTAAGAGCACGATTATTCCTGTATACCGGTTAGTAATTGCTACCATGCTATGTTTCGTAACTGGCGCCTCGTATAAACATCGTTTAAAAATATGCGTTCATATGATCATTGGTAATCAACACCTGGCGACTTGGACGTTCATTTGCAAAACTGAATACTATGTATTGATCACCGAATACTGGTTATAATGCTCCGGATTTGGCGATATCATTGAAAGCTGTTGGTCGCTTCTCTTTGTCTAAACTATCTTGCGTTTTATATATTATTGGGATTCTTAAGCTGATATAGCCGGTACGTCTATTTAGTTGCATACCTTTTTAACTATTTGGCGGATTTATTCCATATTTTGTCACGATAGCTATGTGGCCAGGCAGAGTGACGTATGTCAAAGGTCATTGTCATTGTTGCTCCAAAAAGTCGTTGAAAATCACTGAGTTTCTTTGTAGAGACAATGCGTCACCTACCGAAACTGAGGTCGGTAAGTCAAGGTCACGGTGACCACTCTTTATCAGTTTCAATGATGTTGCCACAGCAGCCGTGAGGCCAGGTAAAGTGGCCTAAATCGAATTGCGGTCAATATGTCAAATTTCAAATATAACTGACCCCAAAATGAGAAAATCATTGGAAGTTTGATTTTTTCTGAGTGGATACAACATAGGGTCATAATGTATCACTGTAGCTAAAAAATCAGGGAAGCATTGAAACGCACAAGTTTTCATAAGTGGATTCATCAGAGACAGACGATGGGTCTGTTACCAAAAAAAAACCTACCATGTTTTCCACGTGGTGACGTACATGTAGATACATCTATAATGACTGAACTGATGATCATATTCAACTGCTTCCATGTCTATAATGACGGAGCTGACGCATATATCCAACTGCTTCTACATCTGTAATGAGGGAGCTGACGCCTAAATTCAACTGCTTCCACGTCTAAAATAACGAATCTGACCCCTATATCCAACTGTTTCCACATCTATAATGACAGGCCTGAGTCTTATATCCAACTGCTTGTAAATTATAATGGTGGGTATGATTTATTTATTTGCAGGTTGTGTGGATAGATATACAGGGGAATTAAAACCCCCGGGAGGTCTCATGTTCAACTGCGCATTTAATGTCCTGTGCAAATGCGTGGCCGGTCCGGACCCAAACGTCATGGATCGACCATCGCCGGAGCTTTACCACTGGGCTTGCTAAAGGAGGAATTCATCGAAGAATACATCGACGAAAATACATAACAGCAGTCGTACAGCATGCCGATTTGAAATATTTGCTGTATACAGTTTTCTGTCATAGCCTATATCCTGTCAAGAATGACGATCCGAAGTGAGAAATTTCAATGAACAGTTTCCAACTTACAGGAATCATCAGCCTGTAGTAATGAACTTTACAGAAGCAGTTCTGTATCCTGATGATTCTACTGTCCTATCAGGAACTTCTATAAACAGTTCCCATCACAATGCTGTTCTTGCTAATGATGATGGACTCTTTAATATCTTCTTGGAACTGTCTAAACTACCTGAACTTCTTAGAAACACTTCTCAAACATTGTAGGTTTCTTGCCTTTGATAATAAGCTGAACTTAATCATTCCCCTATTTTTTGTTCTGTACGCCAAGAATAACAGGCCGAATTAAACAGCTGCTGATAAAATGGTTCTCTGTGAGAGTGCTTTCTTTGTCAAGAACAATAGACAGGCGTTAGGTGTAACCCGCCGACATGTACTTCATATGAACAATGAAAGCCTTACTGAGATGCATCATTCTGTAGATAAAGATTTTTATGACAAAATCATATGGATTAAGAATACTGATTAGAGATATGGATTTGATATTCGGAACATCAATGCCGTCATCAATAAAAACTGTTCATCGCTTCTCTCTTTCATGACATTAATCAAAAACAATGATTGTTTTTAATTTGGTGCTAATTGTGTAATACGAACTAGGTCATTGGATTTTGGCCCTCATTGAATATTGAATGACGGACTAGAAGCTTGCATTTTGAAACAGTTGTCATCGAAATGCTTTACCGGTCATAAAAACTATACTGAAGTGAAAAGAAATGGGCCATATCATAAAACGCCTAAAATATCCCAGAATGATTCTAAAACAAATTCTAAATTTTTAGAAACGATTTTCAAATATTTCTCCTCTTGAGCTAAAACAAATGACCGAAGTTAACAACGTGTAAAAGTGGCTCGGAAACAAACTGCTTTCTTTGCCAAGGAGAATGAAACGACATTTACATCTTTTAAAAATAGTAATAACTATATTTAAGAAAATTATCTGTACCAGAACAAGATGGTGAATGCTGAATAACTAAAAAAACAACGATAGATGATGCCGACACCAAAGAACCAATTTCCTATAATTGGCACAGCTGTGCTTTTTGTGTGTGTGACTAGGCGGATATACTATTTACCTTGTGCGATAAGAAATTGCGGCAGAAGAATTAAAAATGTACCAAAAATTAATCTATTCTACAGACAATTTTTTCAAGCTAACGAAATAGTTTGTATACTGATGAAATAAAACATATAAACTGGGCTCATTATACATCACAACCTAACTAATGGGCCAAGGGTTAAGGGTATAACAGCATAAAGTGGATATGGGGAGGCCTTCAGAGCATAATGGTTCTGGAATTACCACGTCTCTCATAATGACAAAATTCAGGCAATTCATGAAACTAGTCATAGGTTGGTCTTATTCTGAAAAATAAGTCGCACAATCAATGCAGATATGCAAATTGTGTCTGCATAAGCAACTCGTATAACCCCTCATTTGCTCAGAGATGAATGTTTTTAAAATAGAATGCAGATTTCAACAATTGTTTCCATTTTATTCCGTTCGAGCTTTTGCTTATTTTATTAGTTCGACAAACAAATAAATCATTAAGTATGGATAATATAGGGTATATGACCATATATGTGAATATCCGGGAGGAATTAGCGTGAACCCGCGGAAATTACCCCCACCCCCATTATGCAAAAAATACAGAATTTTCTCAACTAGCCATATATTATATATTTACATTTGGCCAGATATAATTATGTCGAGTTTTGAAGATCATATGTAAGTTTTATACACATTTTTCTCCAGGTACGGTAAGCTTGAGTTAATTGTACCGTTAACCATCGTGCATCTAAAACATGAATGATGATCCATAAAACTACCAAATGTTCAGATGTGAGCGCCGGTTTCTAAATATTCCAGTCATATTACTTGTCCAAGTTCCCTATTAGGCCACATAAAGTAGTCAAATAACGTAAAATTATCACATAAATAGCCAACCGTTACCATGTTGTTCATGTGGAGACTATGAAGTATCCACACGGCCCCTTGAACCGGCTTAAGAGGAATTAGATACGCTTGCTCGAGATCAGCTCGAATAAATAACTCATCTTGTTTTAGCGGATGAGCATCAAGAGCGTCTGATGGAATAAACGTCTCAACATGGGGTAAACATGGTAAATGCAAGAATACTCAGAGAAACTAAGCTGTAATGCCCGCCGTCGTACGGCTTAAATTTCCCACCTAAACAATAAACCTACTCGAATGTCGAATGCCATGTACACAGGGAGGACCTCCACCAGCAGGATCCTGCCATATACAGGTAATAAATTGGAGCGATATGAAAGATGTGGGAAAATTTGACGACATCTGACGAGTTAAAAACAACCATATGACTTCAGAGAGACCGACCCTTCAGAAAACGCATCGCTATCTATCAACATATCTTCAAATCCTGGTGACTGCACATGTTTGCCAATTACCGCCCCCAAAAAGTTAGAATGATATGAAAAACACCCAGTTAGAACATCAGGTCTGCAAACTCATCAATTGTGTGCAATGATATCTGCAATGCGTTTGCGTATGTTGCTTCATCCAGGACAAGCTATGAATGTATTAATGGACAGTGACCGTTGTTGTAGGGGTGACAGCCGGTACGATGGCTAAGAATGTCCTGGTGATTAGTGTGCCTTTTCATATTATTTTCTATTGCAACCAAGGACGGACACTTATTTCACAATATGGAGAAAAGTGTCCTACCTGGGTTAGAAGACAGGAGGCGGACAATCTTAGTCACCGGACATTCTTAGCCTCCACACCGGCACCACAGTATTGAAAGCTGTTCAACCTGGAATTGTCTGCATATCGCTCTCTGCAAATAGGGAAATTCGCTTTCCAGGAAGCATACGCGAAAGAGCCCATACAGGAGTTCATGACTTGTGCGAACTCCCATGCAGATAGACAATCGGTGGATTTGGAATCGAAGGGGGGATTTACTTGGGCAATGTCTTTGCCTCGGCGCAATTGAGTTTTTTAATGATTTCTCTCGTCGAGGTATGTTCGTTTTATTCCCAAACTGCCCTTCACCTAGCGTAGAACGTGTGAGGAGAATCGCGTTTGTACAGAATTTAGTGTGTTTGCCATCCAATGTGTTCTGTAAAAGGTCGTTATTATCAGCAGCAGTTTGAGTGAATATACATTTTTAAAGTTATTATAATGTCCTCGATATCTTGGACACTGCTAACTGATACCAGTATTTGGTTGACCTGGTCGTACAATATATACTAATCAAATCGATTCATCATCGTTATGTTCTTCTTGTTCCCTGTAAGATGATGAGCCGACAAAGCCAATCCGACATGCCTGGGTATGATCTTATATCCTCCATTATTGCGAAAATAATATATCTTGCTTGACGAAGTTTAGTCATCTGGTGGAGTCTTCACTTAAGCTCTGAACACCATATGATAACCGGATACCTTTCTGTGATCCGAATACAAGCCACCGAAGGAATATTTATTTGATTATTTTGTGTTGAATGATTAACTGACAGAAGCTACAAATTTTAACGTCAATATACACAACATAATGTGTTTATATCTGCATAAATGAAGGTATTCGTCACAATCCGACACACTTATATTCGTTCGGTAAATATAGTGTCTTTTTTGTAGAGTTGTCATGATTCATTTATCGCCAGAGGGATACAAAATTGCATCTGGCAACAGGCATTTTTCAACGTCTCAATGCATCCACTAAGCTACCCTACCATCGGAAATTTGTTTCGAGGGATGCTCCACGAATTATCTTCCTATTTCCTTGTCTTAGCTTTCTTCGTGGTAACGCCACCATGAAGGAATTAATATCCAAGTCAGTCGATACAGAGTAATCTCCCCTCTCCTACAACCACTTCTCAAACTGGTTTATAGAACTGCATATATGCCCTTCCAATTCAAATGTCATTCACCCTGACAGGTCTTGAAATAAAACAGCTTTCATCGAAGTACATTTTTCAGTACTGGCTAGCGTTCAGTTTTATTCCTGAGATTTGTTGATTAATGAGTTGAGTAACGTGTGTCCATGGATTTAGTGTAGAATCCGTGACTAAAGTGAGTATATAAGAATTCAAATACATTACACATGTGCCTCTTATCTGTTCAATATCACACTGTTAATGCGTTGATGGATAACACCGTCCACCATATCATTTCAAGAAATAAATAACAAATTTTCTTAGTTTTGCAGTTATTGTAGTGCACGATCAATTATACGGGGTGTTGGGGGGAGGGGGGTGGTATTCCAGCAATAATTAGTAAACACTATCCAGTAAATGCTATTACGTTGTCTGAACCAGGAAGTTTGATATGTAGAGTGTTAAAGGTCAACCCAAACGCTCTGAGGTCAAAAATATAAAAAAAATAGTCCTTTCGATTCTGAAAATAATGATATTTTTTCATAATTTTGCGCAGTCTGGTTGGCGAGATATTGCCGTTTGAAAGGTGAAAATCGCTCTCCTGTCAATTCCAGCTGTGACGTCACGGAGGGAAGCCGTCTTGTATTCTCTATGTTAAAGCCGTATACCACAGTCGTAAGTAGCTGCTGATTTCTGGAGATTTTCGGAGTATCGGGGCATCATTTGTTAAATATGCCGCGACGTTGTGTAGTGGGAGGTTGCAGTTTTACTACAGATGACGGTGTTAGTATTCATTTGTGGCATAAAGACGAGAAAATCGCTGCAAATTGGACGAAATTTGTACGCAACACGAGAGTGTGGAAAGAGGGCCCGAGCCAGTACTCGTATAATTTGCTCGGCACATTTTGACAGAAATTAGACATCATTCGAGGACATCTACACCGTAGCAGTTGAATTCGGGTACAAACCAAAACTAAGGAGAACAGCTATTCCAACTATCAAACCTAAGAACAATCAGAATGTGACGGCAAAGAAATCGGACAAGGAGAATCTATCAAGGACATCGGCTGAACGAACCTAGCCTGCAAGCGAGGCCTCGGGCAGGGAGACGGCTGTACATGCCCTGCTCGCTCTCGCGTGGCATTTGTTGCTCGAGCACCTACAGGTTAGACTGGATGAGTCTCTATTTCATATATATTATTTAATAATAATAAAATGATCTTTCATAAATATATATACGTTTGATAAGTAAATAAATAAAAAACACCAATTGGAGTGAATGGCTGTAGATACAGAAGTGATAATAATACTTTCATAATCCCTTGACATTTGAGATTGTGGGAATATCATTCGATTTCAATTTAACTGAGGTAATTTGTCGAAAATTGAGCAAATGTGAATGCCGATCCACTCACCACGGCTTACTTTTCGCCATGAATGTCCAAAGTTTTTTTTATCAAACTATATAATTCTGAAATTGGTATTTCATGTGGATTATGGGAAAACAAACAAAATTCAAATCGGACGTATATCAGTAGAGTTATCAACAGTTTACTGTCCATACTGCCGAATCCCGGAGTTTATCCCTTCGAAAAGGCTGCCTCGGTCATTAACAACAATAACAACACAGATGTGCTCGTTCTTTACATCACAGAATCGTTCTACATTCAATACAGTTTGAAATATATGGACATTTGGTCTTATAGATGACGATAATAAGGTTTCCAGTCAAGTTGCATACCAATCTGTATTCAACGAACGACCTCTCCGAATCATGTCGTCGTCGAGTTCCACGTTGTCAGAGTGATTGTCACTGTCAGAATCGGAGCCGTACGGCTCAAATTGATAGGGCTGAATTCCGTCGTTGGTCTGCAAACAACTGTTAATTTGCCCTATGTCTATTTCATCTTCTTGGCGAAAAATATTTCCATCTAAGCAGCTGATATCGCTCGAATCGACATCTGAACCGGAGCTCTGACTGCACTCGCTTTCCATGTTATCCGCTGTTTTTTCTCAGGCAACTTCCCTGCGTGACGTCATCAACCCAGCTGTGAAAGTGTGAAAAAGCCCACTTTGCTCCCATATTACGTGTGTTTCTGATCAGATTAGAATTTTTTCAATATTTTTTTCATACAAAGTGAAGTATGAACTATGATTTTTAAGGATTTTTAGACCAAAAAAAATTCCGTTTGGGTTGACCTTTAATAAGCATGCCAAGGCACCACGTATCCACATAGCCCTTTCTGTTTGTATACAAACGCTTTAAATATCAAGAGTAGAGCAGTTTCGAGTCAATATCAGATTTAGTCTGAAGTATGACTTCTAGATTTCTTCTCACTTCTCTAGATTGCATTAATTACACTTAATTATTAGAGTTAAGTTCAAGAGAATTCGTTCAAACAGTCAGTACTACCCTTGTTTATTTTACTCATCAAGTATTTTTCTGAAAGTTTCCTTTTATATCAAGAGCGCATTCAGAAAGAATCCAACCCATGAACGTCCTGTAGCAGGCACCTCTTTTACGGAGGTTTAATCAACATCCACTTCAGGTTTATATGGAGTCCTTTGGGATCCATCGCGTTCCGTTGTGGTATTTTTTTGGCCAGTGGTGGTAATAATTAGGACCGCTTAAAGCTGTAACGCCCTCTCCACTATACTTACAAACTCTACTAAGAATGAAAGGAACAAAACTGGTAATTTAAAGTTCCAAATGTTTGCATGTTTCTTTTTTCATTGTTTTCTCATCATCGGAGAACATTCGATCGAAGGAGTTGCCATTGACATATTTTTTCATCTTTAGCGGTCCCAAACGTATTTCTCTCAGAATCATATTACATTTCGAATTCGAAGTGCGAACGGAGAAGTCCACATGTATGAAGATAGGCCATGTAGATTAACAACGAAAGTCAGTTAGAAGGATCATCAAGATGCATCCCTCTATGTACTTCTTCGCACTAGTCTGATACCTTCAGA
The DNA here is from genome assembly GCA_036873755.1 of Hanleya hanleyi. Classification (NCBI taxonomy): domain Eukaryota; kingdom Metazoa; phylum Mollusca; class Polyplacophora; order Lepidopleurida; family Hanleyidae; genus Hanleya; species Hanleya hanleyi. Next base: position 37,571 of record JAVTVY010012608.1, read on the forward strand.
TATTAACCGCTTCAATGGTCTGTTTGTTTCACGGCTGAACATTGTCTTTGCACTGGAATGGAATATAACCATAGTGGTTTAATCAACGTCTCTATTTTAGGTGTTGGCTGACTCAGATAGCCTTGGTACTTTTTGCAGTGATGATGGCGATTGTTATCCAGAATTGACTCAATCATCGACCGAGCAAGCGGGTTGGGGTAACTGTGCACTAACACCTTACTTACCTGGAAATACATTGCTTTACATTACATCATATAAAGGTATAATGCGTCAACAAAAAGGCGCTTCTCATTTACTTCTTTGGTTGTTAGCTCGACTCTAGGGGCGCTTTATCCACTAGTCTCATTCTAACGCCGTGAGATATTTGTTCCTCGCTTGATCGACTGCTGTTGGGAACCGGATGAAAAAGAAACTTACGAATATGCTCCATGATGAACTCATATCGTTTTAATCTAGAGCATATGTATCCAGCATAGACATACTCGTCTGCCTGTCAGCAGATTATAAATTGCACCGGCACAAGGCATATTGAAGGAGGAGCCAAAGCATACATATAAAATAATCATAATGTCCAAACATCAGTGTAGTGCCTTCTCACTACGCATATAGTCTCAGTCACCATGGTTGGTGCATTGTATTTCAAAACTTGTAATTTTGAGGAATTGATTGATTCTCATATCGACGGGTCCCGAGTCGTCGAAGCATGTAGTTATTTTCTGGAAATTTCATCGACAATCTACCTGTATCGGAATTCGAATAATGTGCCATTTCAGATTCAAGTTTCTGGGAACGTCAATGTTTTTCTCCTCGCAGAAATTGACGGGGTAATCATATCGAAAACTGCTTGCGACCACATTTAGTGTTCCTTGACATGATGTATTTCTTCCACTAATTTTGTAAGGTTTTGTAACTCATGATTCACGAAATGATCTAATGTATCCAAATAAGTAGTTTGCCCGCGAGTTCGACCGTATCTCTGCACGTAGTTCAATCTGCAGTCGAGTTGGAGACGTCGCAGATCAACACACAATTATTGAAATTTGTAATCGAAATTATATTTATATTTCACTATAGATTTAAGAAATAATGTTTTCATAGGCGTGCTAAATCGTTATTTCAAGCACGGTTAGTGTGGGAAAGTTTATATTTTGGGGCAAGGGCGAAGCCCGCGTTCTAAAATTTATAAACCCTCCCACACTAACCGTGCGTAAAATAACGATTAAGCACGCCTTTGAAAACATTATTTCTATTCTATGGCACTACTCAAATTGATTATCAACAAAGATTACAATGAAAGGTTGAAAACTCATTTAAACTTTGACAACCTTTCTCCCCTTTTTTGAAAAAAAAAACTCGTTCACTGATGTTGGGACGATGCCCCCGTCTCGGTTGGCATCGCGCCAATGTCAGTGGACGAGTTTATGTGGTCTCTCAAATGGGGAATGATTTTTTTCAGCTGAGTCAGCTGTTGGGAAAGTACGTGGATATATGCCTATTTGTGCCGCTTTGTTAATCAATTTTCCGATGGAAACAACAGTTAAACTTGAGAAGGAAATTTCGCCTTGTAATTTATTTGTTTTATTCGAGCAGACGTCCCTTTCCTCGTCCGACTTGTGAAATGGAATTTCCCAATGAACACCTGTAATTGACACATGTACATTTCACATTACAACACATATCAGGGAAGTGGGAAGAGGTGCCGACATACTGACAGAGCCACATGACTTCACAGTATAGTCTTCTGGTTAATCTATTCTAAAGCACATACCAAGTATCTAACGATTCGTTTTATGTGTTGTATCTCAGGTACCCTTTTATTGTACCTGTTCATGTGGCAACTTGAATGACATGATATTTCATACCAAGAATCGAGCGACTCGTGATATGTGTTGTATCTCAGGTACGCTTTTATTGTACCTGTTCATGTGGCAACTTGGATGACATGACCACACGGCCCCTAGCATCGGCATAAGCGGTATTAGATACAAATCTAGAGAGCTATGATGGAAATGCTCTGACAACTCATATATTGGTAATTGGTGGGCTGTGTCGCTGTAACAACTCGTACACCGAGGATTGGTGAGCTGTATCGTCGTCAGATGAAAATGACGGCATTTAACACAAAAGACTCGTCTGTAAGGCCCGATGTCGACCCAGCATCAACTTCCCACAATGTCAACATATATCAAAGACCAAAATGTCTGTACAGGGGGCGGGCCTCGTCGACGGAACGTCCACAAGCAGAATTCCGCCATATACAGGTAAAAATTGCAACACATATAAGAGAAGTGGGAAGAGGTGCTGACATACTGACAGAGCCACATGACTTCACGGTATAGTCTTCCGTTTAAATTATTCTAAAGCACATACCAAGAATCTAACGATTCGTGATATGTGTTGTATCTCGGGTACGCTTTTATTGTACCTGTTCATGTGCCAACTTGGATGACATGACCACACGGACCCTAGGATCGGCATAAGCGGTATTAGATACAAATATAGAGAGCTATGATGGAAATGCTCTGACAACTCATATATTGGTAATTGGTGAGCTGTGTCGCTGTGACAACTCGTACACCGGGGATTGGTGAGCTGTATCGTCGTCAGATGAAAATGACGGCATTTAACACAAAAGACTAGTCTGTAAGGCCCGATGTCGACCAAATATATATCAAAGACCAAAATGTCTGTACAGGGGGCGGGCCTCGTCGACGGAACGTCCACAAGCAGAATTCCGCCATATACAGGTAAAAATTACAACACATATAAGGGAAGTGAGAAGAGGTGCCGACACACTGACAGAGCCACATGACTTCACAGTATAGTCTTCTGATTAACCTATTCTAAAGCACATACCAAGAATCTAACGATTCGTGATATTTGTTGTATCTCAGGTACGCTTTTATTGTACCTGTTCATGTGGCAACTTTAATGACATGACCACACGGCCCCTAGCACCGGCATAAGCGGTATTATAGTATTTTTCTTATAATTAGTCGCGGGTTTGAGGGCTTCTGTAAAATCAGCCGTATGGTTAAAATCACATGAGGTATCAATGTGAAGCATTCGTGAAGGGGCATCTGATGGGCTGGGTGTGGGATTGAAATATCGGCATTCTGCGCATGCGCGGTGGCCAAAGGGTATGGAAATAGACGTTTTGGGATCTAGGGGAGCCCCTAATGATCCAATGGAGTTGTATGAGGTATCAATGTGAAGCCTATGTGAGGAGGCATCTGACTGGACTAGTGGCTCGGCCGTTGTCAACATTCTACGCATGCGCAGACAGGAAATTGTGGGAAAAGGGTGTGGAAATAGACGTTTTAGGATCCAGGGGAGCCCCTAATGATCCTATGGTGTGGTATGAGGTATCAATGTGAAGCCTATGTGAGGAGGCATCCGCCTGGGCTAGTGTATCGTTCGTTGTCAATAGTCTGCGCATGCGCAGACAGGCAATTGTGGGAAAAGTGTGTGGAAATAGACGTTTTGGGGTCTAGGTGGGTCCCTGGTGGGCCGATTGGGTCGAGTGAGGTATCCATGTGAAGCAGTCGTGAGGGAGTATCCGAGGGTGTGAGTGTAACGTGGAACTGACGTCATGTTGCGCATGCGCAGTAGAGAAAGTGTATGGAAATAGACATTTTGGCACCGACAGGGGTCACTATGGGTCCGATGGAGTCGTATGAGGTCTTATGTTGAAGCTCTTGTGAAGCAGCATCCGATTGGACTCAGGGTTCGTCTGTGGACAAGGGTCTGCGCATGCGTAGTCTGGCCGTAGTATAGAAAGCAGGCATGTTGGGGGATGCGTGGTGGTATGTTTTAACCCACCACTACTATGAGTCAATGGTTGTGGTTGGGTGGGTTGTGACGTCACTTCCGCGTTTCACTAAAACTACCTCCAAACATAGAAGAGTTCCAATTTTTACTTAGACGTCCGGATGTTCAACCTCCGGGTTTTTTTCCCGCCCCGGCCCGGCCCGCCCCGGCCGCAACGCGCGCGCGCGTTTTCCGGAAGTGCGCGTCATCACCGGAAGTGCGCGGATGAATTGCATGTCGGGTCAAAAGGTCAAAGGTCACATCCAGGTCAAAAGGTCCAATGTCCAATGAGACAATGTTGCGGCATCGATATATACAGAGCCTGAACCCCAAAAATGGTATTGTAAATTAACCTGTTAAGGATGGGCAGATCCATTTGGACCAATCAGCGGTCGAGAAAAAAGAGCCAATGAGCGATCGAGAAAACAACCAATGGACGGGTACTAGGTACACGTCTGCGCCTCCATTCGGGTACTGGGATGCTTTCGCCTACGTTCGCGCCTACATCCGGGTTCTTGTACACCCGGGTAATGTTTTCTGGACATGGATGGGTTACCTTTGGCTCCATTCTAGGCCACTGACTGGCTAATACGGTGTTCAAAGCCAGTTTCATGCATTATGCTCATATAACTTATAGTAATAAACTTAATCTATACGTGTTGGACGAGTCTTCATTCACCGTCTTCCTTTACACGCACCTCAATGAAATGCCCGCTCCAAACATAGACCAAAACACGTACTTGGTCTGTGGGCTGATTTCATTGGCTCTCTATTTTACTATAGTGCGCTTGCATTCTAACATTGATGGGTTACATTTTGGCCCCATCCTACACCACTGATTTCAGTTTGACTGAATCTCCACATTGGGCATTTATGCATTATGAATAAAACACACAAGACAGGTTTTTTTGGTGAGATCTCATTTTTTTATTCAGTGAACAATAACAACGTGAGAACAACCACGTGAAAACTGAAGCCCAGAACAAGGGGCTTGTACATTGAAAGAACTGAAGCCCAGAACAGGGGGCTTGTACATTGAAAGAACTGAAGCCCAGAACAGGGGGCTTGTAAACTTAAGCCCAGAACAGGGGGGCTTGTGTACATTGAAAGAACTTAAGCCCAGAACGGGGCTTGTACATTGAAATGATGGGCGGCCCAGTCATATACGAGTACATCGCGGTCCTCGGCCTTGGGGTACTCGTCAAACATCTGTACGATGGTAGATAAGGGTCTTCCCCGGCATCGATGGTACAGGTAAAACAAGCAATATTGTCCGCACACGCTACTGGTCAGGCTTTGCAACGTTTGACTGTTCCAACACCACGTCTCTGTGCCTTGATCCATGAAGTCTGTTAAATCGGGATGGAGGGGTGGCAGGCCGTACGGGTCAAAGTATTCGCCCTGCTGTTCTGTCAAGTACACGCCCACCCAATGTTCACCGGGCCGATCCATCGGGTCCGTGTTGAGAACGTAAGCAGCAGGATACATACGGTCTAATGGGAACACATCTCGGGCGAACACCCCTTGAAAGACCATACGTGTCTCTGGGTCATTCTCCAGCACGGTGGTTATCTGGTCTGTATCCATGTTAGGTGGAGAAGTCACACAGCACGTTGCGCGCCTTGTCCACTTGAATGATGTTGTCAAACTCGGCGTAGCAGATCACATTGACGGTGCTCCGGAGGGCTCGTTGAAAGTGGATTTCCAACCGTAAATTGCCTTGCTTGGCCAGGGCCAGCTGATGGTCGTTCTCTAAGGTGGGGTCAGATCGAAACAGAACAACGTGTATCCGTTCCCGTAGTCCTCCCGACTGATGAAATTCCCTTCGTCCTGGTTGATTTGACCGGTGGCTGTAAACAGGCTCTGATAGGCTCGAATGAAATTCGCGCGCCCAAAGTTCGGTGTTAAGGCCGTGGCTGGCACCTGTTGTCCATCCACATGCAGGGCCACAAAATTGATGCCGAAATGTTTAAAGTCAAACGGATTCTCTGGGTAGGCTCCACTGAAACTGGTATTTTCCACACAGGCCAGGATCAATCGCTTGGGTAGTTCCCCCAGGAACAGGTTTTCTTTGTTGGCGCTCATATTTCCAGCAGATACAGAGAACACTTTGGTTTGTACACGTCGGATAGGGTACTGGGCTGGTTTTGTTTCCAAGGCTTTCATGTGTCCCAATTGAACGGCTGGATTCGGTTTCACTTTTCGGACATACAGGACTGCGTCTTCGATGACAATCTTATAGTCAGCTGTATGCGCCTCTACGTTAGTGGCCATCAAGGCGAAGGTCGGAGGCGCCCGTATCAGTCGGATTTTGATGGGGATCTTGTTCAAGAGGTATCGGTCTGCATGAACATGTCTGCGTGCAGTCGACCCATCATATCCACCGAGACGCCGTTCGCGGTCAAAGCCTCCCGTTTGCTATATCCCGTAGTGTCGTTCTCTGCGCCCATGTGCTCGGCTTTGTCCTGGTAGAATAAAGCGGCTGTCAGTTGAGATTTTTTAGCCTCTCGTCCATGCGACAACAGCGTCTCGATGTATGCTCGATAGGGGTACGTGTTGGTCGAGTCACTGATGAGTTTGTCGCTGAGAAATATATCCACCTGTTGAAACATCGAGTGCAGCCAGAGATTCGTCGGGCCCACCGTTGCTTGGTCGGCGATTCTGGTGCCATCTCCATTGACGATCTTGGCTTTCACATACAAGTATGTATGGGCTAAATCCACATAGGCTGTATCCGCATTACTGATGGTGAACTCGATGGGCCCTGTTGCGTTGATGCTGGACAGCGGGAGATGCTCCACCCATAATCCTTGTTCGGCACTGGTCTGTGTGGGCGGGACGGTCCACAAATCAAATTCACTGTTGGTGGAGGGGCAACACTCGGCGTGGATCAAGGACATGTTTAAGAAAAGATATCCCGGGTCTTCGATGTGCGTCGTCGCTGGGTCGGTCGTCGACTGGTGCGTGGTCGTCGGTGGGGCAGGTCTTTTATTCCCTACGGTGCGTTGTGCTTTGGCCACCAAGACGCCTCCCGCTTCTTTGGCCCGCCGTTTCAAGGCTTCTTTGGGTGCCGTACCCCCCAAGACATCACCGGCCACTTGCAGTCCACTGCGTACCGCTTGTTTGCCGATTGCTTTCACCCCACGCGTCACCAAGGGCAGGAACGTTTTGACGATGCTCCCGAGTATGTTCCCCAGTCCATGTCCACGTTGCATGCGTGTACCACTAAAAACCGGAAAGCCACCCCCGGCCTGTTGGGCATAATAGTCCATATAGCTGCGTGCATCGCACTCGTAAGGCACCTTCATTATACAAAGTGGGGAGCACGTGCTTGTCGAAAATGAAGTGTCAGCACCACTTTCCCGCGTTCGAATGCCACCGGTCGCCCCGTGTCATCTCTTATATCCACCGTGATCGTGTTGATGTGGGTTTGTCGTACGGGCAGGTAGAGCATGTGGGTGACTTGATCTCCATACAACTTTTTAATGGGCACCACCCGTAACAGAGGTGTGTTGATATCGCCCACGATGTGGTTGTCCACCACGTCCGAGTAGACGTAGAGTCCGTACATACCCGACTTCATATCCATCTCGCCTTGGTGGGCGGTGGGACCAGCGAACGTCCGTAGATCAAAACCCAGCATTTGCTGTAGGATAGGACTCAGTACGACACTCGCGTTGGCGGTGACGATAAGCTCTGCCTTGTCGTTGTGTGCGTTGTAATCGAAGTTCACGTGATTCTAGAAGGGATAGGCTTTGATGGGTTTTGAAGTATTCGTGACCTCCCGTAGAGCCTTATAATGCAACAGTCTTGACAGCCCACCCATGAACTCCTTGGGAGTATCGTATTGGCCTTCGGGGAGGGTGAGTCGGGTGTCTTTTCCTTCGTAGGTCACCTCGTACCACACTTCATTGGCTCGCACGTTGTACCACGAGTAAGGGTATTGGATATCCACAAGGGCACATTCCCATCGTCCAGGTAAATGCAACGGTTGCGGTAACTGGGTCACGTACTTGGCCACGGTGTTGTCAGGAAACACATCCAGCGAACTGTTACTGGGTAGGGTGAGATAAAACATGGCGACTGAGCTGTCCTGCTGCTGCTGTTGGTTTTAATAGGTGTTCCAGACCTTGGGTGGTTGTGTCCGGCGTCGTGTTCGTCGCGTTGACTTGCTACGTGTCACGGCTCTGGAGATGTGCGGTGTCCTGATCAAGGGTGGTTTTTAAAGGTCTGAAAAGAAGGTGCCCGTTGTGGTGGTGGAGTTTTGGGGGGTGACTCCGGTTCCCATTCGGATTCCCAAGAAGGTAGTGGGCCACTCGGCGATTGCTGGGTTCGCTGCATAAGGCCCAGCGGTGGGGGTTCCCCACCAATTCCTGTGGTACATGCATGTCTTTCAAGCCTTGAGCGAAGACCTCCCATCCTCGAGGATCCGTGTGCGATCTGCGTTGACGCATCAGATCATTCACTAAATCCGTCATGTGGGTGCCCGGGACCACCTGATTCTGTACCAGGAGTTCGCCTTTATCATTCCAAGTCATGTTAGGATTCTGTTTCATCCGTTGTAATACCAGACCAGCTTGTTTCTTGAACGATGCAGGTACACTCTTCAGCACTTCGTCTTCCACCCACTGTGGGGCTGTGGGTGCTATCCCTGGTAATGGCGGCTGTTGGAGCGGTGCTGAGGTCGGCGGTGTGTCACGTGGTGGTGGTGGTGGTGGTGGTGGTGGTGGGGTAGAGAGGGTTTTGTATTGGTCCATGAACGTCATGTACCGTTGAAGCGTCTCATTGTACCGTTGTACTTTCTCCTGTAAGATCTGTTGCATCTCTCCATCGAGGGTGTTTATGGTCTTCACCGTAGGTGGGACAGGGTAGGGCGATTGGAGGTTTTGAAGCAACCGAGGTTCGACGAGGACCATTTTTTCGTGTGGTTCATTGTCGGCCGAAGAGTCCACCCAATACTGGACCCAACACGGAAGCGGCCAACGGTGCTAAGATGGCCCCGAGAAAGCCGCCTTTCTGTAACACCTTTTTCTTTTGTGTTTGTAGGACCCGCTTCTGGACTAGGGTTCGGAGAACTGTCTTATGCTTGGCCAACTTGGTCTTCTGAGCCGGAGTCAGTGGTACGTTGCCTTTTAACAGATTGTACCCGATCTCGCACAGACAGCGTACAAGGTCAGGGTCCGCACCGCGTACAATGGTTCGGACTAACTCGGGTGGGGCCGTCTTCAATACACGGAGCGTGGGAGCGTGCTTCCGTACTCGCGCAGACATCATGTACAACTAATGCTAGAACCCACAACTCTGCTGTTTTTATCCACCTCAGAGAACAGAGACAAAGTCAACCCTGCTGTGGTATTCATTCTTTTCATTATCCCCATCATCAAACACACACATCCCAGCTGGGGGAGCCACTGTGGGTGTGTTTACATTATGTTTGCATGTACACGTGGTGGGCCTCTCCGGGAAAGATGCCGGTCCGTAGTCGAAGGTGCTCGGGGGTGGCTTGCTTGAGGTCGAAGAGCATATACCCGTGCTGAGGGGTTGTGGCATCTTTAAAGGCTTCCAACGCAAACGGTGTGCGGCCGGGATACATCTGTCTCGCCAGGTGCAGCAGTCGAGTGGTATCTCTCGGGTTTTTGAACACCACCAGGTAGTGGGCATTTAAGCTGATGTTCCGATGTTCTTTGTTTTTACTGAACAGATTCTGCACAATGTAGATGATGCTGAGCCGTCGATGGTGGCTGCCTTTGGTAAAGAGTTGGGTGACCCGCGCATCCGTCTTCGCCATGAGATCATCCAGAACCACCAAGGTGTCGGATTCCAAATCGGCCAGGTTGGGTAGGCCTTCCACGAACGTGATGTGGGGCATTGCTGCATACGCTTCCTGCCATTCTCCGTAACACCACACGAGTCGGGCAATGGGTGGGATGATCATGCTATCGGCGTGTTGAAGGAGCTTCCTGACGAAGTGCGTTTTGCCGGAACCCATCGGTCCTGCGATGACGCAAGTGAAGGGATGCTGCCACCGAGGGTCCATGGTTCGAAGTGTATCCGTTGTCGTGGTAACCCGCTCTTGTAAATTTCGTACGAGTGAACTGGCGTGGTGGGTACAATGTCGGTCGTCGTTGTCTGTTCACTGCGAGGGATGATGGGGGTGGGTACAACGTGGGTCGTCGTTGTCTGTTCACTGTGAGGGATGAAATCCGGTGGGTCTTCAGACGTAGTGGGTGTACTTGGTGTAGATGTGGAGCTTGGTGTGGAGCTCGACGTGGCTTGTACACGGGGTGTGGTGGTGACTGGGCTCGATACAGGGTTGACTGGTGCTATCTGTAGACTGGTTTCACTGATGGCTGGTGTTCTCAGTTGGTTAAGTAGCGTGCTGACACAGGCTACGTCGTAAAACACACCTCCGTACAACACACTCAGCAGGGTTAGCACTATCACCACAAAGCCCACTTGCGCTTTGCACGTTTTGGGAGACGCTGTGTTCAGAGGCAGCTGCTGTTGGTCCATAGCACTGTGGTCGAACGTGGAATGAAGGATGACGGCAGTGGTGTCTGGCTTTATAGTCGTTTCACCTGGTTGGCAGCGACCCAGGAATTGAAGGAACTGGGCCAGCCTTGCCATTTGACGAAATGAAACGGTTTGCCACGTCGACGTTCCGTTTTCAAAATCTGCTCCACCGTGTAGTAGTCTTGCTGTGTTTTTACGACAGGCTGTAATTCCGTCTCGTAAAACGTCCCTAGCAACGGTTCCCCTTGAAGATCTTCCAGTTCATAGACTCACTGCTGTCGGGGTAGGCGCCGTTTAATCAGGAAGTGCTCATCGCTCGAGTTGGGCAAGTAACTTTTCTCAAATAGACCTTTGACTTTACTGATCCGTACAGGGTCCCCGACCTGGAACACCGCCTTCGGCGTTCGCTGCGATGCTCTGGGGTACAATTACAACACATATAAGGGAAGCGGGAAGAGGTACCGACATACTGACTGCGTCACATGACTTCACAGAATAGTCCTCTGGTTAATCTATTCTAAAGCACATACCAAGAATCTAACAATTCGTGATATGTGTTGTATCTCAGGTACGCTTTTATTGTACCTGTTCATGTGGCAACTTGGATGATATGACCACACGGCCCTAGCACCGGCATAAGCGGTATTAGATACAAATCTAGAGAGCTATGATGGAAATGCTCTGACAACTCGTATACTGGTAATTGGTGAGCTGTTTCGCTGAGACAACTCGTACATTGGAGATTGGTGAGCTGTTTCGTCGTCAGATGTAAATGACGGCATTTAACACAAAAGACTAGTCTGTAAGGCCCGATGTCGACCCAGCATCAACTTCCCACAAGTGCCAACATATATCAAAGACCAAAAGTCTGTACAGGGGGCGGGCCTCGGGGACACGCCGGACTTGGGCTTCATTGCGTTGGGTCACGGTAATGGGGGCTCTCTCTATACTCCGATGATAGGCTCGATTGTAACCACTCACAAGTTTCGGGAGAACATCGATGTACCTCCTTGTATTCTTATAGGTGAAATATTTATACATGCGGCCTTTGAATGTCCTGTTGAACCTTTCCACCACGGAAGCCTTGGTCTCGTTGTACGTATGGAAGAAAAACACCTTCTGGGCTTTCAGAAACTGTTGGAACGGTCTGTTGAGAAATTCCGTGCCTTCGTCGGTTTGCAAATACATGGGTTTGCGCCCGGTCTTGAAGATGTCCTTGAACGCCGCTATGAGATTCGCCCCCGTTTTCGTCTGGATGGGTACCACCCACGCATACTTCGACAGGATATCGATGCACGTCAAGATATACCGATTCCCATCGTTGTGTTTGGCAAAGGCGCTCATATCGACCAAATCCGCTTGCCACTGGACATCTACACCACCCACGATGACCCGGTTTCGTAGAAAATGGCGACGGACAGATCGATGTAAGGTATAGGTGTCTTGTTTTTTTAACCAATCTCGGACTTGGGCACGTTGTATCCCCTGGGGTTTGGCCGCTCGATAGAGAGCCGACAATGCACTATAGGCCGCCGGACTGTCGGGACTGTAGTATAAGTTATCCAACGCCTTCTCCCAGCGCTTCATGGTGACAAATGATGATGGACTCTGGCTCTATCGTTTATTTATAACGGGTATATCTTGGGCCGGAGTTTCTGATTTTCTTCGTGGGCTTCCACAGTGTCCATGGTAAATGATCAGTCCAACTCGTCTGATGACCGCTTGATCAGGGTGAAGGGTAAAATGCACTGTACCCCCATCTAGCCGAGCCAATTGAGCAAAGAAAGGACCGCGTCGGATGTACACATCGTGACACAAGTGGATGAGATCGCCGTCCAGTTCACCAGACAACACGCGTTTGAATTTGGTCCAACCCTCTCGGGACAGACGAATGTGAGCCGGGCACGGTTGTGTAGGGTCCGCATCGCAGATGTCTCCCACCTCCTCCATGATATCGACCGTATCCGCATACACGTGCAGGAAAACCTGGGGGGTCAAACTGAGATACGCCAGTATTATGTGCTCCGTCATGATCAGTACGTGAATGGTACCAGATTTGACTGTCTCTCGTATTTATAGAGAGAACCCCGTGAGATCAAAGGATCAGGTGGTCATGTCACTGGGCTGACTGAGTCTAGCCGGGTAATCAATGGCATCGTCGTCTGGTTCATGGCTAGACAGTTGTTCATTGGGTTCTGCCGCTGCTTCTCTCAGGGCACGAGCCCACTTCAACTCGTCTGATGACCGCTCGTCCGGTGTAAACAGCTGGTCCACGATAGGCACCACTTTCTCGAAGGCTATCCACAGATCGGGGTCTAGGGTGAAGCTTCGCGTAGGGTTTTGGTAGCGGCCCAGACGTGGGAAGAAGGGTCCACGGTATACGTAGATGGCATTGTCTATGTGGATGAGGTGTCCATCGAGCTCGCCGCTCAACACCCGTTTAAATTTGGTCCAGCCGTCACGGTGTAGCGTAACCGTATTCGAGACGGTCTCAGCGGGCGACCAGCAAACATCTCCACGGTCTTCCACAAGGGTGACTTTATCTTCATAGACGTGTAACCCCACCCGGGGTGTAAGGGGAAGGATGGCTCGTAGGACTGGTGACATGCTTGCTCCAATGACGAACGGTGAATGACACACACTCTGTCTGACCCTCGTATTTATAGTCAGGTCCCACTGTCAATACCACAGAGGCAGGGTCACTAGGGCACAGACCATGACTAGGCCAACCAGCCGTCGCTGGTTCCGGCGTGAGCGCTCGTGGTCCATAGCCCGAGCATCAAGGATGGCTGTCATAGTCCAGTAGTGATGAGTGATGGCACACCTCTCCATCGAGTGCACTCTGTCGAGGACCGCTTCTGTGAACTCGTTCAGGATCTGGCGTCGCCCCTCATTGTCGTCGCCATCTGCAAACATGGACCGGACCACTGCTCGGTAACCCGTGAGTGAATTAACCACGGTGGCATGCTGTAAAATGCGAGTCGCATAGGGCTGGATCTCCGTCATGGCTCTGCAACCATAGAAATGAAGGTGTGGGATCCAGAGGGACGTGTTTTATAGACCAGGTCACACATGCGCCCTAGATGTAGCTCTACGGTTGTAGTCCGTGATGCGTACTATTCTGATGGCTTAGTCCAAAAAAGAGAGCAACAACAACAACACAGATTACAGGTCAATCCTTTTATTATGCGTGAACATCATAGGAATGCATGTAATAACCTGTCTGTGGGGGTTTTCCACAATGGCGTTCACCTTCGGGTCTTTCCGGTCAACGTATTCGCCATTTTCCCACAATGGCGGTGTATCCGCCATTATCC
>JAVTVY010012609.1:0-56993 GCA_036873755.1 Hanleya hanleyi
AAATTTCCCAGGCCTAAGGAGATAGCACACAAAGTTTGTTCCGAAAATATTTAACGGTTTCAGAGATATTCACGTTTAAAGCCGCGGCGGCGAAATGTTTTATGAAAACATAAGAGCATCCACTTTGTGGAAATGCTCTAATTAATATACATGTAGTAAGTTAAATGTGTGGACACAGATATGGTTGTGAAAAAGCTTTAGGGTCAACCAGAATTTGATAGCAAAATGTAAGGAAATGGCGTCCTTCATTTAAGGCGACACGAAATTAAAAACTAACAGGGGTTCGGTACTGCGGGATTCCCCCCGCCGGTTATTTTGATTTTGTACTTCTGAAATAAAATAATGTCACCAAACTATTAGTAAATACTATAAAGGAATATACTGTAGGTGATTTGGTATGTATGCCTGTATATACAATGTACACTGCATCTCATGCCTAATAACAGCTTAGTATCCCATATAAGAGATATAAAATTAACAAGCTGAGTAGCTAGCAGGTCCTCCGCCAAGTAGCCTGTTTGAGAGCATGCAGCATACATGTATACGCTTCCAATTTCTCCTTAAATATAACTTGGAAAGTGGATATGTGTATGTGGAAAGAGACGTTTATCTGAAATTGTTGAGACAATTTGAGGAGATTTGGGAAGCAGTAATGGGTAGTGTAACACTGGAATGTAAGTCTGTAGTTGTATATGGATTTGTGGATGGTGAGGTTTATAAATCGATGGGTGGAATAGATCAAGATATCGCGTTCACAACACAGATGGGTACAATATAAGTGAGTGAAATCCAAGATGGTCAATGGCAGCCATCTTGGATTACATACTACCTCAATGAAAATCAATACCAATGGCTGTCTAACTGATGTGAAGCACCCTCTCGAGTTTGGTCAAATATTGTTCTCGAGATATCACATTCACAAGATCCGAGATGGATGGAATCCAATATGGTCAATGGCAGCCATCTTGGATTACGTACCTCAGTGAAAATCAATACCAATGGCCGTCTAATTGGTATCAAGCACATTCTCAAGTTTGAAGTCGATTGGTCCAACTGTTCTCGAGATATCGCGTTCACAAGATGTGGGATGGACGGAATCCAATATGGTCAATGGCAGCCATCTTGGATTACGTACCTCCGTGAAAATCAATACCAATGGCCGTTTGACTGATGTTAAGAACCTTCCAAAGTTTGAAGTCGATTGGTTGAATTGTTCTCGAGATATCGCGTTCAGAATCCAATATGGTCGATGGCGGCCATCTTGGCTTACGTACCTCAGTGAAAATCAATACCAATGGCCGTCTAACTGATGTGAAGCACCTTCTCAAGTTTGAAGTCGATTGGTCGAATTATTCTCAAGATATCGCATTCACAAGATGTGGGACGGACAGAATCCAATATGGTCGATGGCGGCCATCTTGGATTACGTACCTCAGTGAAACTCAATACCAATGGCCGTCTAACTGATGTGAAGCACCTTCTCAAGTTTGAAGACGATTGGTCGAATTGTTCTCAAGATATCGCGTTCACAAGATGTGGGACGGACAGAATCCAATATGGTCGATGGCGGCCATCTTGGATTACGTACCTCAGTGAAAATCAATACCAATGGCTGTCTAACTGATGTGAAGCACCTTCTCAAGTTTGAAGTCGATTGGTCAAATTGTTCTCAAGATATCGCGTTCACAAGATGTGGGACGGACGGACGGAAGGACGGACGGAAGGACGGACGGCTAGCATTTCCAAGTCCTCCCACCACCTCGTGGCGGAGGAAAAAAATTGAAATATGAGGGTATGGAGTTGGGCAATGCATTAGCATGATGTAAGCTTCAGGAAAATATGAGGATATGGCATCGGGCGAAGCTTAGTTTAGGTGATGGATGGTGGGGCACAGTGCCTCGAGGGTGGGGGACAGGCTTCCATGGGTAGCGCATGAGTTGAATAAGTGTAGGATCATGTACGTGGGAAAATATGATGGTATGGGGTCGGGCAATGCTTAGTTTAGAAGATGTAGGGTGGGGCTCAGTGCCCCAGGGGGTGGAGACATGTTCCCGGGGTTAGTGGATGGGTTGAATAAGTGTACAGGATGATCTGAGCTCCCAAACTATATGAGGATATGGGGTCGGGCAAAGCTTACTTTAGGAGATATGGAGTGGGGCTCGGTGCCCCAGGGATGGGGACCTGCTCCCCGAGGGTAGTGGATGGGTTCAATAAGTGTAGCCAGATGTAAGCATTTGGAATAGATGAGAGTTCGGCGGGTAGTTTAGGAGACATAGGTGAGGCCGAGAAGCTGTGGACAGGAATTTTCTAAGTCCAAAACTTTAACATTTATTTGGTCCTGGGGTCCCAGGGGTGGGGATATGCTCCCTGAGGGTAGTGGATGGGTTCAATATGTGTAGCCCGATGTAAGCATTAGGAATAGATGAGAGTTCGGGGGGTCGGGCTGGCCTTAGTTTAGGAGACATAGTTGAGGCCGAGAAGCTCCGTCAGGAATTTTCTAAGTCCAAAACTTTAACATTTACTTGGTCCTGGGGTCCCACGGGTGGGGACATGCTTCCCGAGGGCAGTGGATGGGTTCAATATGTGTAGCCCGATGTAAGCTTTTGGAATAGATGAGAGTTCAGGGGGTCGGGCTGGCCTTAGTTTAGGAGACATAGGTGAGGCCGAGACGCTGTGGACAGGAATTTTCTAAGTCCAAAACTTTAACATTTACTTGGTCCTGGGGTCCCAGGGGTGGGGACATGCTCCCTGAGGGTAGTGGATGGGTTCAATATGTGTAGCCTGATGTAAGCATCTGAAGTATGAGGGTTCAGCGGTCGGGCAGGCCTTCAAACTTTAACATTTACTTGGTCCTGAGGAAAAATGTTCTAAGTCCAAAACTTTAACATTTACTTGGTCCTGCAGATAGACAGACAGACAGACAGATAGACAGACAGATAGATAGACAGACAGACATCATTGTGGCACCTATATCGAGCTTTCCGCAGCTAAAGCTACGGGCTCGATAAAAACCAAACAGATAAAAGTCAATTGAAGAACATGAAACAAATAATGGCTCGACATGAACACAACTTTACCATCTCTTAGAACCATACAAACTGTGTAGATGTACAATATCCTCACCTGTGTCTGTTAGCCCGAGCTGCTGTACGCCATGGTAAACCTGTAGATTTCACCGCCGCGTTAACTTGGTTACGCCCCGCCCCTCCTCCAGCAGCTCCAGCTGATTTCGTTCTACGCCGGACAGAGGAAACAGGAACCTGAGAACATGAAGGAGAATAACTCTAGAACTGTTAAGGCTCTAACTGCCAGGAGATCTTATCTGGCCCAGAGTTCATGCTCATCAAGGCAGAAGACCAGTAGTCAATGACATTTTGAATTTACTGCAATTTGGTTATTCACTCTCGTTAAAAGACGGAGTTTAAATGGGAAACATATCACATATTATAAATCATTCACCATGTCTTCACAACCAGTTAAAATGACACACATCTACGGGGTATGACATGTATGAAGATGAAAGTGTTTACAGTGGAGTTCAAACAATGACTGCGAAAAAACGACAAATCATTTAAGGTCTCTAATAGTTTGATCGCTTGAACAGTTGAAAGGAGGTCTCAAAGTGGTTGAATTATGTAGAGATCTTATCGTACATGTAGATATAGACATAATTTGAAAACAAAATGGTAAATGAAGACGCCACCTGTCCTTCATGGAACTAAGGGGAGGTAATCAATCTATCAGGAAAGCTAACCAAGGAGTGAGTGAATAGGATTTAACGTCGTTTTCAACATTGTTTCAGTCATATCGCGACGAACTGACTAAGCATCACCCAGTCAAGTTGCGTTCCTGCTGCTTCAAAGAAGAAATCTTCTTCTCAGGCTAACAACTGTATACACTGTACTGCATGAAAATCAGTGGGTGGAACAAATGGTGTGTTTTCAAGGGCAAATTACCGAGATAAACTAAAAATATACAGTTGACACAGTTTGGTGATGAAGTTCAAGTCGTGAGCAATGAATATAAAATCCCCCAAAAAGTTATACGAATCTGCTCTCCCATAGACCATAACCATGATTAAAGCATTACAATCATACCCTTATTGTAGCTTTCCTCCCAAAGCTGATGTTGAGGGTCTTTGTACGTCGTTTTCGTACTGGGCCTTTCAAGTTTGGTTTGGACTGATCTGTGGGTTCCTCTGCCTTTATCCACTTGTACTGTAAATACAATCACAGCATTTAACATGTCTACAGATAACTAGAGGCAAACTGAGTCAAGTCTGACAAATATTAGCAAGTCAAAGCCCTGAATCCTGAATTTCTTGATCGATTGAGCAAGACCTAGCTCTGAAATAATGAATTCATGTAATAGATCAGCCATATTTCAGTGTTGTTATTAGTGTGCCCTTATGCGTTCTTCTGCCCTCGTTACACTTTAATAGTTTACAGGAAAGGCCTTTCTTCTTCACAAGCTAAACAATACTGAAGTGATGAGAGAAGTATATATGATGAATTACGGGAATTGAACAATGCAGGGTGCATTTGTCTACAGCCATGATTTTGTCAAGCTTTTGTTGTCTGCTAGACAATGAAATACAGTGCTAGCCACACTGTCAGATTAATAACTCTCGTTAATAGAAGTCACTCTAAGAAACAAGGAGTCAGTAGTAGGGTCTAACGTCGTTTTCAACCTTGTTTCAGTCATATCACGACGGTGCCTACATGTGCCAGAACACGAGAATGCTCACAGTTCCTATTTTATACCCTGGACACTGATCAGCCCAGCCAGTACAGCACCCACCCTTACAGAAATTTAAGGTTGCGGGGAGCTCCCGCTAAGCTCCCGGGCTGATATGTTAACTTGTACGAGCTATCCGCTACCTTGCGCGAGCTATTTGCTACCTTGCGCAAACTGAATTGAATTGAATTTTTTTGAATTGAATTTATTCACCAAACATACAGCAGATATACGAATATACAGGATATCAAGATAAAAATAACATTAGCCGCACATAAGGCGGGAGTAAAACCGCAGGGGGCTTGTTTTATCCCGGATTAGCTAGAGTAGATGTTCATGGTATACGGCGAGAGGAGTATGGAAAGTTGCAATACCGTTTTGGATGTTCTAATATTTACGCTAGTTCGGTGAATAAGGCGAATATAATATTTACACTAGTAAGGTGAATAAGACATTGCAATAGATCATTTATCGAGAGATATCGCACACACACAACAAAATCGATGAATGTTTAATAGAGACTGCGCACAGGTAAACAAGGCATTATACACATATAACTTGATTGGAAATAGACTGATCGATGCGCATGGATAATTGGTTGTAAGATGAAGGGTGTCCGGTAGGCAAGAAATTACGGTTGGAATTAATGATGACCATATCAGCTTTCAAATTTATTGAGCAAAAAGTCTTTCAGTCGCGATTTAAACAGCGACTTGGAGGCATGACATTTCAGGCTGGCTGGCAATGAATTCCATATACATGTACGTGGTCCTTTAATTTTGGTGGAGTAGAATGAGAGTTGTGAGTGATAAAACGGCCTGTACAGATTAAGGTTAACTTGTTTTGTTGGATAATTGTGTACTGCAGATAATTTGATGAAGTAATTGCGCGAATAATAGGGAAGAAAAAACGAATGGTAGAAGAATTTGTGAGCAAATATCAGAATTAGGTAGTCATTTACTAGATGTAGAGGTAGAATATTCATTTCTACAAATAGGTTGCTGGTATGGGCACGTCTGGCACTTGCAGTTAAGATGCGGATGAGCCTTTTTTGCAGGACAACTAGTGGTTGAAGGTGCGTTCGAACTAGTGCGAGCTAACCAGCAGATCGCGAGAGCCAGCGGGAGCTACCCGTTAACTCGCGTGAGATACCCGCAACCTCGCGCTCACTATCATAGATTGTTTCTAGTACTCACCGCAAGTTTGCGCTACCTACCATCATCGCAGAGTTTCAAACCTGCTAGCTCGCGAGAGGTAGCGCAAGTTTGCGGGAGCTATCGCAAGTTTGAGATATTTGATAGTCTCTGTACTCTTCAGATTCCACACCATTACTATTCCTGTCCAGCTAGGCCTTCCTTAAACCAACGTCTGGAAATCTGGGTCAGTCTCATGACCAGTGTGTAGGAATACATAATAAAATTCCAAAATTCCCTTCCATACAAGGCCAAATAACCTGTTCTCTGCAGATATTTACTTATGTTTTCACATTCTTGTGAATGATAAACTTTCTTTAGATATGGGATTAGTGCCCTTTTATTCTTGGTATTTCCTGCCCTGGAAAGGGACTACTTTTGAATGGGAAGGGATGGTGTGTGATGCAGTCAGCATTTGAAAAATTGGAGGGAGAAGCTGTTATACATCTCAGTTCAATGGATGTATCTATAAGGGAGAGCCATTTCATGCTGTTTCATTAGTTTCTGGTAAGTACATGCTCTTTTAAATGATCAAGCAATATTAGCTGAGTTTTGCCTGAAGTGAACATAGTGAGAGTACATGTAGGAGAGGGTTTAATTATGAATTTTTTAAATTAGACCTGTCATGGTCTAGAGTATAAGGCATATAATGCATTTAGTAATCCACTAAAACTCATCTCATGTTATTTCTTAAAGATGAATAGGAATTCAATTTGGATTCACTTGATACCAGTAGGCTATTTCTTAAGCAAAATAAATGGATGGTCATTATTCAACCCATGGTTAACCTCAATTACAGCTATAAAACTTTTAAGTTTATTGGATAGTTAATCTACCTTTTTGCAAAATTCAGATCTTTTCCCCTAATTTGGTCTGCATGTTTTCAAATAGCTGGTGTATATATAGTAGATGTATGCTCACCCTGTCTTTGTTCTGATCTTGACCTACATCATGAATTTGTGAAATTGTAGGCTGAACCAGGGTCACTGATTTTGTGGATCAAGTTTGATAGGTCGCTGGCTTGCGCAACCTACCACTAGCTCGCGCAACCCTACAACAGTAATACAACTCGGGATCTTCGTTAACTAGCGCTGGCTACCATGGACAGCCGCAAACTAGCAATGTTTCAAATGGGAGCTTATCGGTAGCTCCCGGCAAGGTAGCAGCTTGCGGGGAGCTAGCGCAAGGTTGCGGTGAGCTATCGCGAGCTTGCGGGGAGGTATCGCGAGCTCGCGGGGAGCTAGCACAAGCTCGCACGGAGCAGGAATCGGGAGCTGGCGCGAGCTCGCAGTGAGCTACAATGGGGAGCTGGCGCAAGCTTGCGCTAGGTTGCGGGGAGCTATCACTACCTTGCGGGAGCCAACCTGTCGGGCCCTATCGGGAGCTAGCGCGAGCTCCCAATGTTTCAAATGGGAACTTATCGGTAGCTAACATTGTAAGCTACCGCAAGCTAACTCCGCAATCTCTCCGCAATCTTAATTTTCTGTAAGGGCAGTCACCCATCCAAGTATTGACCGAGCTGAACGTTGCTTAACTTCGGTGATCTGACGAGAACCGGTGTGTCCAACGCTATAAGCCGTACCATACATGTAGGTCCTACAGCCGAAATGCTCCGATTGTGTGGCCAGCACTGTCTTACATTGTATAACAGATGACAAAATGGAAATAGGCACAACGAGATGGCAGAACCATGTATAGTGAAGTTCAGAATTGGTATACCAGGTGCTACAGTTTTCATGTATACAGGTACACAACTCACCTCTGTATCCTGACCATTACAGTTCAACATTAACTGCTCCATAATACTGTGCATCACATCTCGGTCTGAAAATACAACCATCAAGTCACATCAAAATCCAATAATATTTTTTGTTTTTGTTTATAGAGTCTATTGTCCAGTACATACACCAAGGGCTTGTATTGTCGAAATATGCCTGTATCAATGAGCCCACAAAAATACAATCTTTGCCACAAATTATGTGCTAGTTCTTAAATCCAAACAATGTTTCTTTTCTTTCAACATTCTTTTGAAATCTCAGGCATGCATGAGATTATAGAAGAGCACCTACTTCCTACATCTCACAATGTAGACATGAATTACAATGTCATATAGTGTACATATAAGTGCACCTGAATTGGCCAGCGACAGCACTCATTGGGTCATTGTTACTTATAGTTACAGCCATGCCCAAACATAACCCCACACTGACAATTCTAGCACCAATAGCATCCCTTGTACAATAATGAAAGCCCTAAATCTGTTTGCTGAGAAAATACACTTCTCTCTGAGTTAGATAGAGCATTTATAGTACCACAGAAACACTTACCAAACACTTCTAATTACATGCACTACAGATATTGCATCAAATATTTCTACGAAAACTGACCGAGGAACGGCTTGATAGAACTTACAACTATTAACTGTCTGATCTTTGAGTTCACACACATGTAAATTCACATGTACACAGGGACTGACACTATCATCATTCGTAAGTCATTGATCAGCTCTTCCGTGGTCTAGAATGTTCAACATTAAACATTCAAGGATGATATTATGAATGGGTGAAGTCCAGAATGAACGGTGAATGAATTCTAGACCATTCATTTGGCTTTACTCCAGTTAAAATTGCAAAGTTTGACTGGTAAACATGCAAACTGGTTGAACTATATGCTATATTGACTTGTGAGAGGTACAACAGGGAAGCCATATTTATTTGTCAACTATAATAGAGAGGGCAGGAATGCTGTGTAAACCTGTCAATAGAGTTTATTGGATCAACTGTCATCATATTGACATGACAAACACAGAATAAAGCATGTCAAGTGTTTGCACATATATGTAAATGTACTGGAACAGATTGAGTATGGGCTTTAACAAGCTCTGGGTAAACCTTCAAAGAAACCACTGACATTTCTGGCAGAATGCCAAACACAAAGTTTTGTCAACCCTGTCCCTCTTATACAAGGGGAAAAATCCGAGAATTTCGATTCATATTGAAATAAATCCTTAGACAATATATTAGACCCGATAGCGTGGCAGGAGCTTTGACGTACGACTCCCAAATGAATTCGAGATTTGTTCTTTCCTATACTACAGTATGGGGCAAATTTTAACTAATTTCAACTCAGCACTGCTGTGGTCAAATGGTTAGAGTGTCGGCCACATAAGCGGTGGGTACTGCATGTACTGGGTTCAATCCCAGGCCGGGTCATACCAAAGACTTGAAAAATGGAACTTGTTGCTTCCTCGTTTACACTCAGCATTAAGATGATAGAACAAGGTCTGGTTCACTCAGTGTCAGTATAATGTGACTGAGTGGGGTGTCATGTCTGCCTATGCCCGACATGATATTTCAGTGGGACAGCACTATAAAATGGCAGCAATAGATCTACTGTTACAATTAGGTACCCCCGCCCTTCTCCCTCCCTTCCCAGGTTCTCCATCGTGATATAGCTGAAATTTTTTTGAAAGTGACGTTAAACCCTATTCACTCACCCACTATTTAAATAAACAAGCACTAATTTAATTAAAAGAGAGTAGCTCTGTTGATATAAGTTGCATCTTTCTTGTTTAGAAAGTTCAGACTACTACATGTATCTAAACTTGAACTCAATAAAATCAACAAAACAGTGATTTGATTGAGCATTATTGTCACTTCTGATTTAAAGGTGAAATGCAAAGGTTTTCATATTTTCCTTCTTATGCTCTTCATCTGTTTGTTGGAATTGGAACTATTAACCAATTTACTTCTTTTGATTATATTTGATGTATTTTGTCTTCCAGTAGCTTTAGAAAAGTGGTCCGAGTTGGTATTTAGAGCCCGGCCGACTTAAGAAATGAAATCAGCATAACTTATTTGTCCTTGTTTGATGCTGGTTTGTGACGTCACATCAGACCACCTTGCCAGACGTCAATACTTGTAACATTCAACCTTTGGGAGTCTGGTCTGACATGATGTCAAAATCAAGGAAAGATACAAATGTAAGCGATGCCGTTTTGCAATCGAAATTCAGCTGGGCATGGGGTGCCAAGTTATTAATAGCTTTCAGTAGACAAACTACTTCAAATTAAGCCAAGCAAAGTAAGCAGACCGACATTTCTATCATTATTCAACCTACATGAACTATGAAGAGAAAGATCTAAAAACCTTTGCATTTCACCTTTAACCCTACCTGGCCTGTGAGGGGGGGGTTGCACTTTCCGGCATGTGGGATACCAGAAAAAGTGATGTTTTCGTCATATTTCTTCAAAATTTTTGCTTCTCTGTACGGAAAAGTGGGTAAAACTTATTTTATTTCATATCAGATTATTATTTACTAATTTATCATGCAGTTTTTGCGAAGAAAAAACAAAAGTAAAAAAAATCGAAGATTTTGACCAAAAAAGGTCTAAAAATGCTCTTTTTGAAAATGACGTCAGAGTGACGTCATCATGGCGGCCATCTTGGATTTTTCTAACATTTTCTTGTAGAGCTTGATCCAAAGATATAGTGTGGCAAGTTTCAGCCCTCTAGCCTTGGCGATAGCGAAAATATATAGGGGGGGGGGCACTTTCCGCCCCCCACCCCTCCCCCCCCAAATCGCCCAGGCCAGATACGGTTAACATGGTAACCAATATTACAGGAAGAAATAATCAAACATTCTGTAACACTTGTGCCTATTACATCCTGGTAACCATGGTAACCGTGCAAATATCTCAAATGTTATAGCACAGTTGTGTGAAATCTACATATGCAATGTTGACAAGTGCATGTGTTCATTTGGGAGATTCTATTTTAGAAGGTGGGTGAGGGATATGGTCTAAAGGCTGTCTGCCTCCATACAATCTTACGAACAAACAAACAAATAAATTACAAGATTAAATTTCTATCTTAAGTTTAACTGTGAAGTCCATCGTGAAACTTATTAACAGAGAGGCACAAATAGACCTATATATATCAATGTATGTTTCACACAGTCCGTCTCAGGTGGCAAAATTCAATCACCTCCAACTTTGGGGACAAAATTCAACCAGCTGTTCTAATAAATTTGATCACGCTCTAAAATCATCGAAATTAACAAAATAAATTGTGTATTATATGCATCATTTTGAATCATTTCGTCAACTTTCTGTTCTAGTAAATTTGATCACCCCCAAATTTCATGGTGGGAAATTTCACTTCCTGTGATTGAATTATTAGAGGGATAACTGTATGTCTGGTCTTCAATAACCCATCAACCGTGTCTTCAATACATCCTAGTTTCTCTCACAAAATGTTCACAAACCCAATTTCCCTATCTTTGTCAACATGTTGAAAATATAAGCTTACACAAACATGTAACATTTATCTAATCAGGCTGTGTCACTTCAACTACATGTAATTTGCACTGTAATAACTATCAATCCATTAAAAGTATATGTATTTTCAATTCTTCCTTTTTGCTACTTTTCCTCCTTTTTTGTAACAAGACGAGTCTTAGATACATGTACAATGTCCACATGAAACTCACCGATCAGAGGATTTCGTCTGACATCCAGAACAACTATTGTAGTGTTATATTTGAGGACATCAAGGAGAGATCGCGCCCCTGAAGAGGAGATTCCGCAGGCCTGGAGGTCGAGAGCTGAAATCATGTGACAATACATGTGCATGTAGAATGATGATATAATATTTGAAATGTAAAGTGGACTGATGTAATATTTGAAAAGTGGAAGATGACAATATTTGAAATGTAAAAGAGGATAATGACATACTATTTGAAATGTAAATTGGACCGATGTAATATTTGAAAAGTGGAAGATGACATAATATTTGAAATGTAAAAGAGAATAATGACATACTACTTGAAATGTAAATTGGACCGATGTAATATTTGAAAAGTAGAATGATGACATACTATTTGAAATGTGAAGTGGACTGATGTAATATTTGAAAAGTGGAAGATGACATAATATTTGAAATGTAAAAGAGAATAATGACATACATGTACTACTGAAATGTAAATTGGACCGATGTAATATTTGAAAAGTAGAATGATGACATACTATTTGAAATGTGAATTGGACTGATGTAATATTTGAAAAGTAGAATGATGACATACTATTTGAAATGTGAAGTGGACTGATGTAATATTTGAAAAGTAAAGTGGAATGAATGCACCATTACCATGATTACAGAGTACAGACAGGATATCATTGAGACTATCACGAATACGATGGAATTTACCTTTGAGCCAAAGGTCATCTTTCAAGGCCTCAGCCAATAGGATTGCTCCCTGGTCACTGAGCATGGGGTTGTTGTTGATGGTGATTCGGCGGATTCCTGGCATTCGGTCAAGGTCAGGTCGCCGGTACCGCAGACTGTCCCTCCAAGCCTCATTGTGACGTCGCATAGCTTGGTGCTGTAACGACAATATCACACACAATCATGAATACAGGAAAGGACTGTTAAAGAAACTCTTATGATTGGCTGAATGTTCTTCCAATTATCCCCACCAGCCAATGAAAATGCTGGATTTCCTGTTTGAAAATTTGAACTGACCAATCAAGTCTTAGAAGAGGAAGATTTCCCTTGATGCTCTGGAGTTTCTAAAAGAATCAATTAGGCCACACAAATTTTATTCTTTTGTTTCACGAGCGGATTTTATATTTTTTTCAAGATTGGAGGGAGGAGGGAGGGAATTTGGCTTAATGTCACACTGAAGTTTGTTTCATTCATATGGTGACAGTCAGTTTGGTTGGTGGAGGAAGTCAGAGTACCCGGAGAGAACCGCCGGCCTTCGGCAAGTAACTGACAAACTTTCACACATGGACCAGCTGGGCTCGAACCCGTGCCGGTTCAGCGGTGTGATTCAAGATTGGAGGGCATAATAAATATAGAAATAAAACTGCACAGACAAGCGGAAATGGATCTGCCCGGGGAAAGAAAGGAGGCAGAGAGAGACAGAATTTAGGTTTAACGTTGCGTTCAGCAATATTAAAGGGGTGAACTACAAATGTCCAGTTATATTTTAATTATCGTCTCCAATCTTGAAAAAAATAAAATCTTCCCGTGAAACAAAAAATAACGTTGGTGAGGTCTTTGATGGAGAAGGATTAAAAAATTCTAACGTTTTTGTTTATAATGTGCAATATCAAGAAAATCACCTCTTTGGTTTTATGTTCAAATTATCAATCATCAGAAGGGACAGGAATTCTATTCAACAATGGACATTCACTCAGGAAAATTGGAACTCGATCTCTTGTTCATTTCTGCCTGACACATTATTATAAACTTATATTTGCAAAATCCCAAAGTCCTGGTTGGTCAAAAGAACACAGTGGAACTCAGTTTTTACTCACCATCAATGACTTTTAATGTAAGATGCAAATAAAATCCCTAACTTGTCTTCACAATAATTTATTGTGCAGTGAATGGTGGAGACATTCATTATATTTATTCATGTATGTTGGCCTATATGTACATGTATAATTTATAACATTATTAAATGATTCAGTATGTACATGTAAGTTTGGGTATACATGTAGCCTGTGCAGGCATCAAATCTAGGTCAACAGACAGAAATGATAAGTTCAGTTTTCTTTCCTCAATCTTCAAATCATGTCCGAATTGATCGGAGTTAAATAGAAGCACAAAACTTGTACAATGGTATGCCTTCCAATCATCACTGAGCCCAGAATCTCTATAATTTCTTTTTCCGCCACAGACGTCGGCACTTACACGAAAGCCCTTCTCCCTTGGGCTCTGTATTTAATTTCGGCCCACGAAAACATATGCGGGACCAATTTCATCGTTAG
Organism: Hanleya hanleyi; assembly: GCA_036873755.1. NCBI lineage: Eukaryota > Metazoa > Mollusca > Polyplacophora > Lepidopleurida > Hanleyidae > Hanleya > Hanleya hanleyi. Next base: position 13,708 of record JAVTVY010012609.1, read on the forward strand.
ATGCAATTCATCGTTTTGGCCATAGGAGGATGCCGCTTCGACAAGACAGTCCTGGCTTCCGTCGGAATTAGGTCACCACTCGACAAATTATATTTACACATGGCTTCATCCCCCGAGACACACGATGGATCAATGATTGATTCTTCACTTTAGATTTGTCACCCCATTGCCTTCCACAAGAAAAACAATTTTGAGATACTAGTCCAATGGTACATCCTGAAGCTGCCAGAGATGATATTGGCAAAATAAACGTACATGTATGGTAATCCCTAACATAATTCAATCCCCCCCCCCACCAATCAAAATTCAATCACCCCCAATTTTTGGGACAAAATTGTAGGTTGCTCTAATAAAATTGGTCACCCTCTATATGCATGATTTTAAACCATGTTGTCAACTTCCTGGTCAAATATACATGTATTTGATCATCCCTGCTTTTGTAGTTGAGAATTTCACTCCCTGTCAGTGTGAATTATTATTGAATTATTAGACAGATTACCACTACAACACAGGAAGGAAGCAATCAGAGATTGCTCAATTGTATGCCCCCCCTTCCGCTTTAATCCGACACTGCCCCGCCATTGTTCTGTTGTTTATTGGTTGGTGGAGGCCTAATTTGGATAATTATACAAATTCTGTTTCTGGTCCAAATCGGTTATGGACTGAGATCCAGCCTGGACAAATGAATATATCCCATTCACTTTAGTTTTGATAAACAAAGGGCCATAACTCTTGAAAATATAACCGAAAGCAGAGAAACTTCACGCTGCACACCAATGGGTCACTGACCACATATCATGCAACTTTCATACTTGTCCATACAATATTAACCGAGATCCAGCCCTACAAGTCTCAAAGATTTGAAGAAAAAAGGGCCATAACTGTTGAAAATATATGCGAAATGTGGAGAAACTTCACGCTGCACAACTACAGGGCACTGACCACATATCCTGCAAATTTCATGATTGTCCATACAATATTAACCGAGATCCAGCCCGGACAAGTCCCAATTCACACAAATTTGAAGAAAAAAGGGCCATAACTCTTGAAAATATATGTGAAACGCGGAGAAACTTCACGCTGCACAACTACAGGGCACTGACAACATATCCTGCAAATTTCATAATTGTCCATACAATATTAACCGAGATCCAGCCCGGACAAGTCCCAATTCACGAAGAATTCAGGAACAAAGGGCCATAACTCTTGAAAATATAAGCGAAACGTGAAGAAACTTTACGCTGCACAACTGTGGGGCACTGACCACATATCATGCAAATTTCATACTTGTCCATACAATATTAACCAAGATCCAGCCCGGACAAGTCCCATTCACAGAGATTTCAGAAAAAGGGCCATAACTCTTGAAAATTATACCGGAACTCGGAAAAAACTCAACGCTGCACATCTACGAGGCACTAGCCACATTCCATGCAAGTTTCAATCCTGTCCATCAAATATTAACCGAGATATTGCTCGGACAAGAAATTCGGACGGACAGACGGACAGACGGACAGACAGACAGACGGACAGACGGACGGACGGACAAAGCGATCGCTATATGCCCCCCCTCTAGTTAGAGGGGGGGCATAATTATATTTCTCACAACAATCATCTCCCCCAAGATTGTAATAAAACTTTATCCAAGATATCTCGATATAATTTCAACCAAAAATATTGCAAATTCATATAAACACCCTGTTGTATTGTGACATGAAGACACTGTCACTGGTCACTTTGACTATCATAACGGAAATACTAAGAAGTTAAACTCTGTCATGGGGCTCAGACTGACACAAAGTCACCATGTCACCTGATGATTACTGCCACCACAACGTTTGAAATCAACATGATCAATACTTCCACAGAAATAAAGGCATTCCAAATTTATATGCAGCACTCTGAATTTCTGGACAATTCCCAGAGCTTCACCAGGAGCTACATGTAGCTTCAGCATTTCCTGTGAATCTATCCATGGACTTTCTGTATCTCATTTGAAGGAGAGCTTCAGTACTTGATGAAGGAAAGTCTCAATATTTTCCCTTAAGAACTTAAATTTTGAACATCAACAGCAATGATCATGAGTGTTAATAATACATGTAGATTCTAGAGACTACTGAAGTCGAGGATTGCTGGCATGCATCAGAATTCAGAGACATCATGGAAATTATAGTAAAAGAACGGGATGAGATTGGCAGGAAGAGGTTGGAATTTGATTCAGGTCAACAAACGAAGATTCTATTTACATAGATGTCCACCTCAATTAGGTTGATTGATTTTCTCAATGATGTGAGATCAGCCGAAGTGTGCTGAAGGGAGGACAGCACACATGGCACATGGTCGTCACAAACTCTGCCTCGATCTCTACCATGATTATGTATGATGGTCATGCCACATAGATATCTAAACAGACCACACCACAATGTAGTGATCAGTCCATGGTGATTTCCTTATCTCTTCTTACATGTATTCCTCGATTTTATGTACAATTACGCTTACATGTATGTAATATTGAACTTGAAGTAAGAAATATGCTTTAAGGGGTTCTGTTAGCTTTCATTTACCGGAATTCATCCAATATATCCCACAAAACCAACATTTATGGACAAAAGAGCATCCATATCAATTGAGGATGAACACTGAAGTTTCATCAAAAATCCATCAAAACTCTGACCAAAAGCAAAAATTTCAGCTATCTTATGAAAAACTCAAATGTACACTTACACTTTTCAGCCTACCTACATGTATATGTACATGTACACTTTGGATTAGAGGTTTTCTCCTACATTTTAACATGTGATTCTTTCACACTTATCTCTAATTGTCAGAAGTTGACATGGTGAAGGACCTATATTTTGTTGCTACAACTTCAATCAGTAATATATACGGTAAAAACAAGCAAAGAAATTGAATGTTTGCCATGTTCACTTTTTAATAAGAAGCATGTTGATTGCACCTGTTTGACTGAACCATGAAATACACATTATTTCTTAGATGTATGCGAGGGCTTGATCCAGACTTTCAGTTTGAGGACCCATACACAGCGCAGAATGTGGTAAATTATTGTGAAATAGGCCACGATGCAGGACTGTCGAAGCCCATGGAAACTCTGGGAGTCTTAAATGGTCCAAATACAGCCTGACAACATGATTTTTAGCAACATTACTTGCATTACTATTGGTTTCAGCATGTTCAGAGGGAATCTGATAAAAAAAAACAACTATATATATATATATTTTTCGTTTGGGTGCCTGAAGTCCTGGTGCCCAAACCCGTTATAACAGGCTCAAAAATGGCCTGGAACAGGTGCTGCATGTACAGTCCTTCCAAACAGTTGAAATAATTTGAACCTTTCTCAAATCACTCATTCCACAAATCGGGTGAAGCTCAGCTAGATGAACATGGTGAAGACTGGATCAACACTATAGGTCCACCCAATCCCACAGGCGGCAAATTCGGCATCCCCCAACACGTCAGGGCTTCGTGTTTAGAATTAGTGCGCGAGCTAAAAATAGCTCGCGTCAAAATATTTAGGAGAGGGTATTTAAAAGTTAGGCGAGTGATTGCAATATAATACAATATAAAATGTGACAGTTTACGTGAGCTAAAAATCACTCTTGTGACATGAATTTACGCGAGTGTTTGCGTGCAGGTGAGCCATCACTCGCGCTAAACACGAAGCCCTGCACGTACAAGTCTGACCACCAGTGACCATGGTGACTTGATCAGCAATATTCATGATATTCATGATTGTGGGGGATAATCAACAGTTCAGGTTTAAATGTCAGACATAAAGGACCAGAGAATATGCGGGCATTTCTTCAAACAACACTGGCACAATCCAGGACCATATTCTAAATCTAAGATTTAGATCAAGGAAGACAGATGGAAAATTTATGCATGAAATAAAGATTAAATTATGTCATGCCTGATCGAATTGCTCTTTTGTCAGCTCCTGTCTGAGCCAATCAGGTGACTTTGCCTCACACGGAAACCTTCCATCAAATTATGCCGTTTCAATGTACATGGGCATCGTATTGTCAATTTCATCTGACGGCAGAGTTATAACTGATCAGGTTATAATTATATCATCATGTCTCCCACAGACAGACGTCTCCATACATATTCACGGGTAACTTCTTTACTCGAGATCGAGTTAACATCGGTTAATGGAAGAACTGGCTTTTGTAAGGATAACACAATAAATGACCAAATCCATAAATCATCCTCACGCATTGCTATAGGATTCATGTAATAGTACACTAAAACCATCGTCAGTCTTCGCCATTTGTGGTGGAGCGATCACTTGTGCATCATCCTCCGCACATGCCTGAAGCACAACAGGTGAGCAGTTCATCTTTTTTCACACGCACAATCATGATAACGTTTCTTGAGTACTGATGTACGTATAATTCACATTTACATGTACTTTAAATTACTGACTACTGTTCTATAACATCTCCATTATTATGATCTGATCTCATTTTAATGATTACAGTATACACATGTATTCTTGTCAAAATAGCAATCCAAAATAATTAAATTAGACATTATTAATATGATTTATTGAAGTGATCAATCAAGTGGCCCTGTCTCAGGAGAGCTGTGGGCCGCTCATCTACTATTTTACTCCTGGCGAAGACTCATCTGATAACATGTGGAGTGCTAATCTTGATATATGCGGGCCTAAGATGTACTATCAGACAAACATATAGATGTAGTTCTACACCTTCAAATATATATGAATATACCATAGTGTAGTATACCATTATTTAGCCAATCAATGCCCCACTTGCACAAAATTCAAGTTAATCATTTAACAATGGAGCTGCACCAATCTTTCATTTAGTCTCTTTCCTATCTCTTTAACCTAGAAAATATTTTTAATAAATGATAACTGGACTATTTTTGACCTGAAGTTGCCCAAATCCTCATACATGTAAGAATAACGGTCATTTTGTGGAATAGTAGGATAATTTATATTCATCATCTATACACCAGCTATATGCTGATCAATGTATTCACATGGGACATATGTGTCACTTCATCATTGCACCATTTTGTTTTAGGGGGTATTGAACCAGAAAACAAAATATATTTCTGGCCTGTTCCATGTTTCAGATGTTCAAACCAGTTAAAAACCCGACCACATCTTATTGTTGTAATTATTTTATTTTTATTTTTAATTTGTTCAAAGTTCATCTTCTCTTGATGAACATGATAATTAAGTGTAGTCAATGGTGGTGTCTTAGCATCCAGCAACAGAGTGATCGAGTGAATAGAACTTAACGTCGCTTTCAACAATATTTCAGCTCTATCACGACGAACCAACTAAGCATCACCCAGCCAAGTTCCGTTCCTGCTACTTCAAAGAAGAAATATTTGAAGCAGTATGGAACCAGACACCCTCCATCCACCCTATAAAAACACTGAGGACAGCACACAAGACACAGACAGGACGCATAGATGGTGTAATAAAGACAAGCCAATGGTGGTGTCTTAGCATCCAGCAACAGTCAATGCAGTGCTCCTCCACAGATGACATGGATGATATCCTTCAATTTCTCTCACAAGAAGTGGGAATGCTGAGGGGGATGAAATCTGGACCAGAATCAATACAAAATGTGTGGCGGTAAAGAGTACACTAATTGAGCCAGGGAATTCTGGCAACATTTCACTCCCTCATACACATTTCCCATACTTGAAATGATAATTTGCCACTACTAGTTTTGTTCAGTGCAATCAAGATATTCCAATAGCAAATCGATTTTGGAAGTGCAATGAGAGTATTCAATGATCTACAATGATATATTTGAGAGATGTGTCATTTGATTCACTGTCCTGTTTCAAGAAATGAAAGATGTGGGGAAATCTGGCAGAAATTACCTATTTAAATCTCCTACATGTATTTGAAAACTGTGTTGATTATTTCTTACACCAACAAAGAATTTTCATAATTTTGTTGGAAATACATGTATTTACCAAGGATGGCAAACACATTTCCACAGTTTTTATATGAAACATATTGTTTCAATAGTTGTTTGTCATGCTAAGACAAGAACACAACAAATAAAGTCAAGCAGTTTCTAGATGAACTCAACTATATTTCACATCAACTCCGGCGCGCACGCCTGATGCGCAGGTACACAGATTCAGTGGTAGAACGTGATGCACCACATCCACGTTGCCTATATCGTAACATCTCCTTTTTTAAAGGAAATTTGAAAGTTACTCTTGGTGATCGTATAAAATCTATTGCGATCAAAGTTCACCGATTGCTCATCTGGATAGTCCACTTCGCATAAACTCAACTGATTCATTAAAGTAATAAAATATACCAGTTCACGATAAGTCTTGTTATTTCTTTTAACTCAATTGAACGATTCTCAATTCAATGTTCATTCGCGCACTTGTTATTGAATATCGTAAGGTTATCTGGAATGAACTAAACTTCAAGTAAATTAGCTAACTGAATGACTGAAAACGTTCTTGTTAAAACGTATATACAGTTCGACGGTCATCTATGGTCGTTCATCTCACATAGGACTTCAGATAATCTGGTGGTTTAGATATGCGCCCACTTCTCGTTGTCTGGAGTGGTGCTTCAGGCGGCCTTAATGCTGATGTACTTTGGTCATGAGGTTTACCAGCGTTGGTAGAGGCCGTTGACTTAGGACGTGGTTGAGAGCGGTCCCACAACGATGGGGTCTGCACACGGTCACACGGTGACGGGCTCTGTGACGGTTCCTCGATAGGTGAAGGCGGTTCCTCAGATGTCAGATGAAGATGTCTTCGATTTCTCCGTAGGATACGTCCGCTATCCATCCGGACTTCATATGAACGGATGTTCACCTTTCTCGCAATGACACCTTTTTTCCATTTGTTGTCGTATGGGGACGTAGGTTGCACCCGGACAGTGTCACCTTTACGAAGTGGTTCCAAGTCCTTAGCGTGGTGGTTGTAATTCCGGACCTGTTTTTCCCTTTTTCTCCTTTTCTCTTCAGAGACCGATCGCGGAATTTCTGGCTGAAGTAGTGGATGCGTTATTGGTACGAGTGTTTTTGTCCGTCGGTTGAACAGCCGTTGGGCTGGCGAGCTGTGATGACCTTCTGTTGGGGTGTTCCGGATTTCGAGTAGAGCCAGAAAAGGATCTTTGTGAGATCTCAGGGCTTTTTTGATAGATCGTTTGGCTGTTTTCACTGTGGCTTCTGATTTTCCGTTTGACTGAGGATACCCTGGGGAACTAGTAACATGATTGAAGCCATATATAGTAGCGAAATCTGCAAAGTCCGAGCTGTTGTATGGGGGCCCATTGTCTGAAACGAGGGTATCTGGTATGCCATGACGTGACAGATGGGCTTTCAATTTGCCGATGACTTCTTTGCCAGTTTTGGTTTGTAGACGATCCACTTCAAAGAAGTCACTGAAGTAGTCGACTGTCACGAGATAGTCATGATCACCCACAGTAAGTATGTCCGTAGCTATCTTTGCCCATGGGCGATCCGGTACGTCATGTGAGATCAGCGTTTCTTTTTGCTGCTTTGACTGGAATAAACAACATGTTTCGCACTTGGAAATGTAGTCTTGGATTTGAGCGTTCATGGACGGCCAATAAACACAGTCTCTTGCACGTCGACGACATGCCTCTATTCCTGTATGCGAGACATGCAAACGCTGAAGGATGTCCGATCGAAGATTTGTAGGAATGACACAGCGGTGACCACGGAATATTATTCCATTTTGGATGGACAGCTCATCGCGTATGTGAAAGTACGGGATCGCGACAGTAGGAACTTCTTCCTTTGTTGGTGGCCATCCTCTGAGAATGAGTGTTTTCACGGCTTGAAGGGACGTGTCCTGTTGAGTGGCTGTTTGGATTTCCCGAAGTCTTGCGGATGAGACCGGTAAGTAATCTGCCATGTTGACGGTTTGTACCTCTTCTTCAACCGCAGAAATCTCTTCCTGGTCATATGACTTCTCGTCGTCTGTTGTCGGCAGGTAAGCTCGAGATAATGTATCCGCCAGGTACATTTGTGTACCCTTTTTATACACAATGTCAATGTCATATTTCTGCAGAGCCAAAAGCATGCGTTGGAGCCTCTTAGGAGCTGCTAGGAGGGCTTTCTTCTGAATACTTTGTAAAGGCTTGTGGTCACTCTCAACGGTCACCTTTCGGCCGTATGTGTACTGGTGGAACTTGTTGCATGCATAAACTATCGCGAGAAGTTCTTTCTCTATTTGAGCGTAGTTACGCTCAGTGGTGGTGAGCGCACGACTCGCATATGCCACTGGTTGTTCATTTTGCAATAATGTGGCCCCTAGGCCAGTTTCAGATGCATCGCACTGCAACGTCGCGTGTTGGGTACCATCAAAATACTTCAGCACTGGAGCTTTTGTCACTGCTGACTGTATTTCTCCGAAGGCGCGATCATGTTCAGGGGTCCAGATAAACTCTGCGTCTTTCTTAGTCAGTTGTCGCAATGGCTCACAAATGTCCGTTAGGCCTTGCAGAAACTTGGAGAGGTAAGTCACCAGGCCGATGACACGCTGAATTCCTGGAACATCTGTAGGTTTTGGCATGTTGAGAATGGCATCCACTTTCTTGGGATCCACTTCCAATCCATCGGATGTCAGGACGTGTCCTATGAATGGAACTTGCTGTTTTCTCAGCTCCAGCTTATCGATATTCAGCTTTATATCCTTTTCGCGGCAGCGTTGAAGGAGTTTGAGCAATCGCGCATCATGATTTGCGATGGCCTCTTCTAGTGTGTCTCCCTCACCAGCCGTCAGTATATCATCTGCCACGAGAAAGGTACCAGGTAAGTTCTGGAGAGCCTCATCAAGACGACGCTGGAATAATTCCGGAGCTGGCGAGACACCAAATGGTAATCTGGTCCATCTGAACCGGCCAAAAACTGAACCGAAGGTTGTAAGTTTACTGGATTCTTCGTCCAAGGCAACATGCCAGAAACCGTTCCTGACATCAAGTTTAGAAAAAACCTTCGCTTTGGAGAGCTCAGGTAGTAAGTCATCAATCACCGGGAGAGGATAATTGCTCCTTTTGAGTGCCTTGTTCAGCGGCTTTGGATCGAGACAAACGCGCAGTTTTCCATTAGGTTTCTTGGCGAGCACAAGACTGTTGACCCAGTCAGTTGGCGTGTCAACAGGCTTGATGATGTTGAGCTTTTCCAGTCGAGAAAGTTCCGCCTTCAGCTGACTTTTCAAGGCCACGGGTACACGACGGATATGCTGCTTTACGGGCGAAATGGTTGGGTCAATGTCCAGATGTTGTTCTCCCTCGAATAAGCCAACCTCACCTTCGAAAACATCGCCGAATGAAGCAAGTATCTGCTCCTTAGTCAGTCCATTAGCAGCAGGTAGTGTAACAATTGGCTTTTCGATTTCACTTTCACTATGTCCCGGCTCCCTTTCTGAAGATTTCGAGAGAGACATAATGTTCTCATGCAGGACTTGAAGTAGTTGCATTTGCTGAGCGGCTCTAGCACCTAGAAGTGGAATAGTGTTTTGTTCCACTACTACAAATTCTACACGGTACTTCCTGGAGTTCCGTGGGTTTCTCACTTTCAGCTTTGCTTTACCAGCTGTCTCCATTTTTGATTGGTTGTACATCGATAGCTTAACAGTCGATTTCTCCAAGACAGTGTTATGAGGAAGATCAGATTTTGAGATGACGTTGCACGTTGCGCCAGAATCAATTTGAAATTTTCTGGGCGAGTCTCCAATCAGAAGTGTTGCAAATATTTTATTTGCCGCTGGTTCCATACAGTTAACAGCTTCGACCACGAGTATATCTTCAGAAGAAGAATCGCTGTCCATGTCGCCCTGCTGGGTCCAATGAACCTTATGCTTCCAGTTGGTCGACTTTGGCTTCATCTTAGAGTTAGACTTCCATTGCGAGGCGAAATGTGACTGGTTAGACTTGCATTGCGAGGCAAAATGCGACTCTTTACCACATTTGCTACAGCTCTTGCCATACGCGGGGCACTTTCCTCGTTTTGGCTCGTGTTTGTATCCACAGTATTTACAGTCATACTGGAGAGTTGGAGGCTTCTTCTTCCGATAAGACATTTCCTTTTTGTCTGATTTGACAGCATGCACCTCCTCCTTACACGCCATGGATTTCAACTGAGCACTTGTTGCTTCTGCAGATCTGCATACATCGATGCATTTGTTTAAGGTAAGTTTTCGCTCTTGGAGAAGTTTCTTACGGACGGTGTTGTCCTTTATCCCGCATACGATTCTGTCTCGAATCAACTCACCCTGCAATTCCCTGAACTCACAGGTTTGAGACAGCGTTCTCAGTTGCGACGCATACGTTTCGATGCCTTCTGATTCCAGCTGATCCCTCCGATTAAAAACATAGCGTTCATATATCACGTTGGTCTCCCCTAGACAATGTCGTTCCATGAGCTCAAGAACTATATTCATTTTGTCCTTGTCACCCTCATTCACAAACGGAAGTCCATTATACATGTCAAGTCCCTCTGGGCCAATACTTGTGATAAATGTAGCTATCCGATATTTGTCATCCTGATCCTGGAGACCAGTGACAATCTCGAACGAGTCCCATATCTGCTTCCATTTTTTCCAATTTGCTGCAGTATTCACTTTTGCTTGTAGCTTGGGTGGTAGGGGAACACTACTACGTAACCCTATGTGTGCTCTGACTGACGCCGACACTTCCCCTTCATCACCAGACATTTTGTAGGAATTATGACAAATAATGTAGCACTATGTCAAGAATGTACACTTTCCAGGCCTTATCTGTGAAGAATGTACACTTTCCAGGCCTTTCCACACGATCAAGAGTTTTCTGAATGTCCGTTCTCGGCTTCCATAGTTTTTCCAGAAAATCTGTCACAGTTCACTTTTTTGTCGAGGTTTTATTTTTTGACAGAAAAAATCACTTTATTTATAGTGACTAATGTTATTTCAGTTACTTGGTAGTGAATACTCAAACAATGGAGAGTCAAGGTGGAATATTGTTTCAACCCGCCTCGATTATCTAGCACGTGGTGATCAAGTGTCAATATGGTCCCGTTTCCGCCAGCTTAATACAATGAGCGCATCGTTCTGGCCCACCGTAGTTTTCGATTCTTTTCGTGCGGAGTTTCACTTCTCTCAGCGCACGCAAAAATCTGTTCATAGAAGCACTGACAGTTCAGAATTCGAATGTGTAGTCTATTGGGAAGAGATCTTGGGAGGTATAGAGTATTACAGCAACTTACTGGACTGGTTCCGTGTTCCAAATGTAGACACCATACCCGTACATGTTGACTGTTGTAGCGGTACAACGAAGCTGACGCATAATGTCCCAGTTTCCGAAATCAAGTCGCTTCAGGAAGCTCAGGAGATATCAAATGCAGACTTGAAGAGTTCGTATTCACTCTGACACCATGTTTCAATAGTTGTTTGTCATGCTAAGACAAGAACACAACAAATAAAGTCAAGCAGTTTCTAGATGAACTCAACTATATTTCACATCAACTCCGGCGCGCACGCCTGATGCGCAGGTACACAGATTCAGTGGTAGAACGTGATGCACCACATCCACGTTGCCTATATCGTAACACATATAAAAGATATCTGTGATGGAAACTATAATATGTACATTGTACATGTACATCAGTGGAGCATGAAACAGCTCTGGACAGCATAATTCTAAACATGCATGTATTCAGGGACACACTGTGGCATCTATATACATTCTGACTGTCTGATGTGGTGAGAACATGATAAGCCTGCAATCTATATTTTGTAATGAATATTGAAGAATTAATATCATGGAATGGCCGCAGGTATTTCCCATCACATTGATCAGGAAAAAGTTAATTTCTGGACATTTTTTGTCATCTTCCTTGAAAAAGTCACTCGTTCCATTGCTCGAAGCCCCTCTACACTGTCATGACTGTATGCCAAGCGTGAAACTATTTCCAGAATATCTCCCATAGCAATTACGAAGTTTAATTTGTCCAAAGTTTGCAGGTATGGTCTTTTTGTTCATGTTTTTAAGTGGAGATTTTGCTACCAGACCTGCTAGCATGATCTGTTTTAAGGGATTTTGTTTACTGGAAGTCACCCGATGTATCGCACAAAACCTACATTTAAGGTCTGCTTATCCACGAGAATCAGATTCCCTTCAGCACGGACTAATTCACAAGAATTCAACAGATTCCCGTAAAATCTGTTTAGAAATAAAAGCTTTGGATTTCCATGGATTCCAGCAGAATACAATGTAGTTAGTGAGAATCTGTTTGGATTCCTGTAAGTAAGCAAGACCTGCCATTTAAGCAAATGAGCATTTCTATCAATTGATACTGAATATAATGAAAACTGTCATCACCAGCTAAAATTTCAACTATCTGATGGAAAAACCCAAATTTACACTTGATTTTCAGCTTTACCTGTCCTACATTCGTACACTTCGGGTTTGAGGTTTTCTCCTATGTGTTAACATGTCAGTTTGGCTTTCTTCACTATTACCAGAAATCAGCATGGTGAAGGACTCATATTGCTGTGTCTGATGAGTTCAATCAGAAATACATATATAACTTAGCTTACATGTACAACCAAAGAAATCAAATGTTCACCATGTTAATTTTTTTCTAGGATAACATGTTGAGTGCATATTTTTGACTGAACCCTTTTTTTAAATCCCATTGAAATCCATGGTATTTCTTAGATTCTCTCATTAATACGCAAATGATTTATATACATCTACAACAACTACATGGTCAAAATATCTGATTTTTTAGATATGCTCTCTTTCCAAGTACATGTAGCACTTCAATATAAGCCCCTTATTAACCTTTTTTTTGTGTTTGACAGGCTACAAAATGGCATGCCAACACTGAGTGGAATTCCATGATGCTAGAGTATTGTAATGTTGCATTAATTTGAGCTGCATCATGTGAACATGCCTGTCATACATGTCATACTGCATTTGAGTACAGTCCTAGTGGTTCATAGATGGACAATACATGATGATCTATGCACATGGAGGTAACAGACAAAGTACTCGCACAATCTCATGGGAGCCATGTACATTCAACAACAAACTCCTACATCTGTCAGTTTAAGGCAGCACACAGAGACCTGACATGAAGAGCTTCAAATCTCAGACAGTTATCAAACTCTCACCAAGTATGCAGACTGTATTCTTCTACATCACCGCACCTGCTTAGTGTTATCAGGCACAATGACTACCTCATTAGGATCCTCGTCGTCTATGATGGAGGTCAATACGGGATTACAATCATGACTCCTCGGTGAACCAATCAGATTAGTGGACGTCGCCATACTGGCACCTTCGGGTTGGTCAATTACCGGCCACACAAACTTCATTACATGAGATGGTGGGAATTTGTATGGATGGAACTCATACACATTGCGGATTGTCTCCCTGGAGACATGTGATAATCAAGACTGCATTAGGCAATATCCCTACATTTATTGCATTACATAAGTGTGAGCAATTGACATGTACATTTCACAAGTAGTATAGTATGCCAGCAAACAGTTCCCAGTGTTTATGCTATACAATCAGTAATCATTTTTAGCATGAAATGGAACTTTGTTCTGCAATACTTATTGGATTCATTCAGGAATAAATTCCTTTTCTACCTGTACAGTTATTTGGAACATAAATTGCTACATGTACATACTTGCATGTCATTGACGTACATTAACATCCTCAAATATCAAATATATGACTTCGATACTAAATTATTATTGCATCAGACAATATATATATATCAGCTGACCCTTTGATAATCCAATTTCAATGTCCATTCTATGTGTCAAATCTTTGGAGGAAAAACATTTCCTACCATGCAGTACCAGTTAAACTTACAAGACATGCAGAGTTCAAAATCGATCAGTTTTTATTATCATTGCCAGGAAAATTAGAGATTATTGAATTTTCCTCACAATGAGGAATGTCAATAATGACTGCCAGGCCATACAGCAGATCAAAGAAATGATTCCCCGGGTCTGCGGCCCATACCAACCTTGAGGTACGACCCAACACAATCACTCTCTACGTTTCCACGAACATGGCATGAGTACTGAGATTATGTCTAGGCCCGATTCACTCATCATTCTTAGAGCTGAGTATTGATGAATGTCTGAGTTCATGCTGGCGTTTGATTCTGTTAAAGGGGAGGCTAAACTTCTCTCATACATGCAGTGATAATGGTGATGACGGAACCAGCACAGGCCAGGGAATCCCACTTCTGACACCAGTTGTAACGATCTCCAAGAGAAGACAAAGCGCCAAGCTCGATGGATCTATTGATCTGACCATCTGTCATCTACCCAGAGACCAATCCTGTGCCACCATAACTTTGCATGGCTAGGGAGCCATGCCAAACCCATAAGTCAGAAAGATATCGCTGAGAGAGACTTGGTGGCATGACCAAATCTCTTCCAATAACACTGGAGTGGTTTACGTTGCGATTTTCTTAGAGTAGGAACTTTTGAGTGCAGTAGGTCAATTTACCACTGGATCAAATCGAGTGTGTTAGTGTGGAAGTCTATGGATGTAAATCTATGAGGGCACTCTAGTATCTCAGTAGTTTCCAATAACAATATCGTGGGAGTTTCCACAATGCTACTAGTACAATAAGAGCAAATAAGTTCTATTCAATTTCAAATCACTTTGCCTTTTCTGTGAGACAGTACATCATTGTGACTATTGATCTTACTCGCAGGCATCTATTCCTGGAGACATAACTACCAATTACTGCATGTACTTGTCAACTACAGCCAAACATGGTAAGTGAGAGTTATTGATACCAAACAATGGGGCATACGTAACAGACACGCGAGCGGACGAGAACTCAACGTGGCCTGTGCACCAGGTGTTGTATTTGTTAGGATTATTGGAGTAAGGATGCTGGAGTAATAATTCTCGGACTAATACTTTGTGAACAGCTTAGAGGATGGATAATGAAAATTGTAATTGAAGAGCTGACAGGATCCACAGAGGTAAATAGAATTCACAGTACCAGGCCACATGCAACCAGAATATACATCAAGTTATCGGTAAGAAGAAGAGATGATCTACATGACCATAAACTTGATCAATGAATAGTCAAGACTCTTAAACTGAGAACATACAGAAGGCCAGTAATGGAGAAGCTCAGAGCCTGTTCCTGACAATTGTTTTGACTAAATGGAAGGACAATTTCTTGACATGAGACATACATGCACTGTACATGTATATTATGGGAATATCTCCATGGTAGTAAATTCACAGAAGTGATTCAACAATCAATCTGCAGTGATAGACAAGCTGCTGGGGAATCTATCACCACTACCAATATCTCAGTAAGTACATGTAGATATGCATTACTATGTCATTACAAGATGGGTGTACAAATGTGAAGCTTAACCCTCTCTGTACCGTATTGGTACAATTGTACCAATAGAAATATAGACCAATGATTGCCTGTCATTGGCATATAAAACTGAAGAATTTGTAGACCAATATTTTCATCATATTATATCTTGTTCGAAAGCTCGGAGTATCGTCTTTGACACTTCGCAGGTGATGGTAAGTATATCTTTGCTTCATTCATATTCATGACAGTGTTGAATACTAGCTTGGAACTGTTAAAAATACCGGTACAGAGGCAGTTAAGTATTCATCACAAATTTATCACGTCTATAATTTGCTTTTTCTTGTATATTTTATATCGCCCAAGAATCAATAAATTAATATCAGCATTAACTGAGATTAATATAATCCAGATACATGATCATCTGAGCTCCACAGTTCTCAGAAATATGAAAACCTCATTTAATAGTGATACCAAGTTGTTGGGATATGTACATGTGGCACAATCAAATCACGCAGTTTCAACATTATAACATAGGCCTACACGTGAACGTGTCCATCAAATCAGGTTATTAAGTAAAGCAATGAAATCATTGAGTGACGGGCATAAAACTGAGTTAATGAGACTAATCAAGTATTTAATCAGGGAGAGTCTTAATCTGACCAGATCCCATCTATCCTAATAATAATGTAATGTCCCAAAGAATAATAAGAGCCAATGATATTGGAGGCATCGAGCAAATAGAATTAATCAGAAGCGCTGGTGTGCACAGTTACAGCAACTGTACAATTTTCTTCTCGGCAGACAGATTAGTGTGTTCTACCTCATGGTCTAATTTGCTTCGTGCTAGATTAGCTTGGACATATCTGTCCCTTAAAGCCATACATGTTATCAATATGAGTGATTTACAGACCAGGCAACAGCCAATCTGATTAAACCAGGGCTAAAATAAAACTTCTTCCATCTGCTTCATGTCACCATGGTCACTGATTTGGATTGGGGAACATATCTACATGTACATGTACATGTATGGTAATGTCTCCTATGATGTGATCGCTTACTTATATCACTTCGGGGACATGTACATGTACATAGACAGATGTCCTCAGGGGTTGAAATGTTCATGAAATACCTGCAGGACATTGGTCAAGAATTGTCCGGTACATAATTAAAATACATGTAAACTGACTGAAAACCTGCAGGACAGTGCCAATTTTCCGGACATGTCCTGCAAATAGATAGTAATTTCAACCCCTGATCCTGAATGTAGGTTCTTATGAAAAACAACAGGGAAAAAGAGCAAAAATACTGTAACGGTTTTTTTCTCTCTCAAGTGGTTGGTTGTCAATTAGTCACCAAATTGTAACATTTCCTGGTATCGTAGGTCATGGGACTAATCAACCAGATAATACGATTTTTGCTGCCACCAGTGACGTACATGTAAGGTGTCACAACCCATAAATTTAATATCTTCTCAATACACTTCTCTCTAGTAGCTTGGTCAATGATTCTGGAGGCGTACCGTTATGGATCCGCCTGGATTACTGGATACTCTGGGTATTAAGAGCCAGTACTGGGTTTTTATCTTCTCCAAACCACTCCAGGTTTTCGCCCAATGATATCGATAGACGTAAACAGATAATCTGAAACACAGTTTTCTTTTAGTGCCTCCAATAGCACTAGAAGATATCTTCAGCAACCCTCAGGATATCCGCAGGATATCACAGGATATTTGCATGCAGGATATTTCTCAAGTAAAATACCAGGGATAGAGTATGGAATACCATAGGATAATGCCTATGACGGCTCGGGTCCATTTAAGATGGCGGCATGCATATGATCCATGGATATTCCCTCACAGGATACTCTCGGGATACTGCAGGATATTACGTAGGTTAACATCTCATTTCGTAGGATGCCAATTTGCAGGATATCCAGCATACATGTACATGGGAGTAGGATATCAAGCAAGGATAACGAAATACCCGTTATCGCCATACCAGAAGGATTTCGTATTCTGCAGGAGATCCGGTTATCGTTCATCTCACTCGTTAAATGTAAATCTGCAGGATACGCTTCCTTTCTTCAACTCAACACGAATCACCAAATAACACCGTTTTCAACAACAATGAAATTTATTATTTGTGAACTGGACGATATGTTATTTACAGTACACATTATTAATTGTCTCACTGATGCGGTGTAGGTCCATTCCACGTTACGTGTGTTACAATTTGCAGATTTTTTTGCTTGCACTGATTGACCCTTATAAAAACCTGACTGTTATTAATTTACAACTATATTAGGAAAAGGGTCCTAAGGGCACATACTACTGAAAAATGTTCTCAGAGAACAATCACGATTAATTCCACCTTGAATAGGGAGGGTTAATTGTGTGTTACGTGTGTTACATCGGACAAAATATGATTTACTCATATATGTGATTTAAACTCAAAATCGTCTGATTTGTACACATCATTCAATCTAACACAGGAAGGAAGCAATCAGAGATTGCTCAATTGTATGCCCCCCCTTCCGCTTTAATCCGACACTGCCCCGCCATTGTTCTGTTGTTTATTGGTTGGTGGAGGCCTAATTTGGATAATTATACAAATTCTGTTTCTGTCACTTTTTTTGCCATGCCTCACATAATACATATTCCAAGTATCAGCCAACAAGTGATAATACGATGTTTCGATGCAAGATGGTCGCCAGGGCTTTCGCCAAATCCGAAAATGTGACCTGGTTATGAGACCTACATTCCTTGGGAGTATATTGTGGTGAAATTATGAAGCGATCAGTGAACTTTGAATTTTGCACCCAATTCACTCTTTTTGGGGCAACTTCATACTTTAATTTCAGGACCTATGTTGTCTGCTTTGGAATGTAGGATAACATATAATATAGCCATTTTTCTGGTCCAAATCGGTTATGGACTGAGATCCAGCCTGGACAAATGAATATATCCCATTCACTTTAGTTTTGATAAACAAAGGGCCATAACTCTTGAAAATATAACCGAAAGCAGAGAAACTTCACGCTGCACACCAATGGGTCACTGACCACATATCATGCAAATTTCATACTTGTCCATACAATATTAACCGAGATCCAGCCCTACAAGTCTCAAAGATTTGAAGAAAAAAGGGCCATAACTGTTGAAAATATACGCGAAATGTGGAGAAACTTCACGCTGCACAACTACAGGGCACTGACCACATATCCTGCAAATTTCATAATTGTCCATACAATATTAACCGAGATCCAGCCCGGACAAGTCCCAATTCACACAAATTTGAACAAAAAAGGGCCATAACTCTTGAAAATATATGCGAAACGCGGAGAAACTTCACGCTGCACAACCACAGGGCACTGACAACATATCCTGCAAATTTCATAATTGTCCATACAATATTAACCGAGATCCAGCCCGGACAAGTCCCAATTCACGAAGAATTCAGGAACAAAGGGCCATAACTCTTGAAAATATAAGCGAAACATGAAGAAACTTTACGCTGCACAACTGTGGGGCACTGACCACATATCATGCAAATTTCATACTTGTCCATACAATATTAACCAAGATCCAGCCCGGACAAGTCCCATTCACAGAGATTTCAGAAAAAGGGCCATAACTCTTGAAAATTATACCGAACTCGGAAAAAACTCAACGCTGCACATCTACGAGGCACTAGCCACATTCCATGCAAGTTTCAATCCTGTCCATCAAATATTAACCGAGATATTGCTCGGACAAGAAATTCGGACGGACAGACGGACAGACGGACAGACAGACAGACGGCACGACGGACGGACGGACAAAGCGATCGCTATATGCCCCCCCTCTAGTTAGAGGGGGGGCATAATGAGTAGTTATTTTTCAAGAAGACTGAACACTTTTCTATACTAACATGATGTGGGGCCATAAAAGTAACAATTGGAGGAGATAGAAGTAGAAGTCTTGCGTTACGTGTGTTACAATATCTGTTACGTGTGTTACACTGTCTGAATTTACCAAAGCAAATTTAATCTAGAAGTCAAGTGACAAAATAATTTTATACATTGACAGAATAAGGTATGATTTACTTGCCAAATCTTCAAACCTTTCATATGTTTTTGAGTTTAAATCACATATATGAGCAAATCTCATTTTGTCTGTTGTAACACACGTAACATACAATTAACCCTCCCCCTATTTAAGATTGAATTAATTATGACCATTCTACGAGAAAAAAATTTGGTAGTATGTGCCCTAAGAAACCTTTTCCTAATATAGTTGTAACTTCTTAAGAGCCATTTTTTTTAGGGTGCATCATGCAAATTGTAACACACGTAACGTGACATGGGCCTTTTTAGTAGTATACAGCAGGTGTGCCAGAAAATGCATCTTACCAGTAGTAGATCTCAAGTGGTTGGTGAAAAATGACTATATTATGATTCAGAACCTAATGTTTTGAATCTAATAATCATTTTACTGGAAATAAATCTTGTTGAAATAGACTCTCTGTCTTTAATCAAGGAGCATGTAACACACGTAACATTTCATGTAACTAAGGCTCGATTTGCGGGCCTGCTGACATCTAAAATTAGGCCAAAAGTTGAGTGTAGCAGAACATCTTCCATATTTTGCCTCCCATTTTATAAATGTCATGGAAAAACAGCCGTTCATCAGAAAATTTCTAAAGAAGGCCCTAATGTAACACACGTAACGTTACGTGTGTTACGAGCAATTGATTAATTAATTATCAAACATAAAGACAATGTAGCAATTATCTTTTATGTGCATTACAACAGCATAGTTAATGTACCATTGCATATGAAAAAGTATTAAGCTCCTGTTATTTATGCCCTCTACTGTAAACTTTATATGAATTTGTGTTACGTGTGTTACGCCACCTAATAGACATTAAATTCTAGTTGCTAACACCTTTAAAATTTTATTTCAAACGGAAACGGTCGTTATTATTCAGAAGATAATGTGTTATTCAATGATATTCTGGATTTTCACTTGAAAACCAACATAACTTAGCAAAAATGAATCCACTAACTCTTTAGGTGTGTTTTTTCATAAGAAAATGCAAAAAAAATGGTTGACTTCACCTGTAATTATCAGACAGGTGTATACTAGAAAATGCAAACTACTGTCACAACAAGTAATCTGGATCTATTTACTACAATAAAATCACAAGTTTCATCCACATTAACATTTTTAAAATTTGACATATTTGGACCACTTCCTGTGGAATGGGCCTGTACAACAGAAAAATAAATGGGGGTGAGTAAGCTTACATGGTGCTTCTCATATTTGCATATATTAAGATTGGATCTCGGAAACTAAATATGCCTCCCCAAGACTTCCATACATCCTTAAGGATAATAGTGTCAGAAAACTTATGGAATGGAAAGGAAGTGTCCACCTGCCATCAGCAATAGGCAGTATCATCTACGTATGAGAGGGCGCTTCCACCTGCCACCCGCAACTGACAGTATCGTCTTTATACGAGCAATAACTTCCACCTGCCACCCAAGCTTGGCAGTGTCATCTCTGTGCATATTAATTTCCACCTGCCACCTACGACTGGCAGTATCATCTATATGCGTATTAATTTCCACCTGCCACCTACGACTGGCAGTATCATCTATGTGCGTATGTTGCAGGAAATACCAGACCCGAGGGGGATATTCAACATTCTTCATTTTAAGGAATTTTTATATCCTTAAGTATATATAGGAAATAACTAGCCATCTCCCATACATATCCTATTCATGACTTTTAGAAATCACAGTGAACTTTGACATCTAAATTCAAAATCTTGACTCTCGGGTATATAATCGTCTCCAAAATGTAAATTAACCAGTCTAAACTGTAGTTTAATCTGTAAACGGTATAAATTTGGCTTAAAATCCTCAAATGAACGAGTGAAATCATCCTGCAGGCACACATTTGGAATTGATCCTTATTTCAGGATGAGAATTGATCCTTATTTCAGGATGAGGATTGATCCTTATTTCAGGATGAGGATTGATCCTTATTTCAGGATGAGAATTGATCCTTATTTCAGGATGAGGATTGATCCTTATTTCAGGATGAGGATTGATCCTTATTTCAGGATGAGAATTGATCCTTATTTCAGGATGAGGATTGATCATTATTTCAGGATGAGGATTGATCCTTTTCTCAGGATATAAGAATTTCATCCCTATTTCAGGATATAAGGATTTCATCCTTGTTTCATATAAGGATTCAATATAAGAATTTTCCATCTCCCATATATTGGTATATCAATCATCTCCCATAGTGAAGGTGTGATGTTACCTAACACAAGGGGCACAAGTACCTACCGTCATGTAGAATCTATAGGCCACAAACCTGACATCACGTGGGTATCTACGGAGATTTTCTGAACACGCGAAAAACCTGTATCAGAAAACTTTTACAAGCCACGAAAAGTATCAGAAAAAGCAAACTAGAAAACTTCTACAATGTCTATTCTTCTCCAGACAACAAAATAATCTGCCCTATTTTCTCATACAAGTTTCGGAACGCTACGAGTCAAATTTCCATATTCAAATACTAACAAGCACACAAAGACGTAGTTTTCCGCGAAGTATGAAATGTGCTACACTTTCACATGAGTATAGATAGGTAAAGTAGAACTCACTTATTCGGGCTAACTAGTTTTTATGCAATGAAAACCCTCAAAGACATAAAAATTAGCCAAAATTCCCCATGACGAAAACTGGTCCGGCGATAACACCTGTAATGTTACGGCTCTGTCATAAATTCTGCCGATTTTGAAATACGTGAGATTTCGACAATAAAAACATATTTACATCATGAAATGACACTGGAAAATTATATTGACACATAGTACTTCCAGTCGACCACAAATCGTCACAATACTAATGAAAATGGAAGGAAAGATATCAAACATGATGAAGCACCAAAAAGGTGCATTGACCTTCAGCCCTAAACACATTATGTTTGTATATGGCAACATACAAACAGTTGAAGTTCACATTCTGAACACTGGGGATGAGATAATTACGCGTAATCTACTAAGGGCTGTTCCAGGAAAAATTCTATGAGGGGGGTGAGTGGCAAAAATATTGAAGCCCATAGGAATATCATAGCGCTGAACACCCCTATCCACAGGAATATCATAGCGCTGAATTAACACCCCTATCCACAGGAATATCATAGCGCTGAATTAACACCCCTATCCACAGGAATATCATAGCGCTGAATTAACACCCCTATCCACAGGAATATCATAGCGCTGAATTAACACCCCTATCCACAGGAATATCATAGCGCTGAATTAACACCCCTATCCACAGGAATATCATAGCGCTGAATTAACACCCCTATCCACAGGAAAACATTATCACAGGAATATCATAGCGCTGAATTAACACCCCTATCCACAGGAATATCATAGCGCTGAATTAACACCCCTATCCACAGGAATATCATAGCGCTGAATTAACACCCCTATCCACAGGAATATCATAGCGCTGAATTAACACCCCTATCCACAGGAATATCATAGCGCTGAATTAACACCCCTATCCACAGGAATATCATAGCGCTGAATTAACACCCCTATCCACAGGAATATCATAGCGCTGAATTAACACCCCTATCCACAGGAATATCATAGCGCTGAACACCCCTATCCACAGGAATATCATAGCGCTGAATTAACACCCTATCCACAGGAATATCATAGCGCTGAATTAACACCCCTATCCACAGGAATATCATAGCACTGAACACCCCTATCCACAGGAATATCATAGCGCTGAACACCCCTATCCACAGGAATATCATAGCGCTGAATTAACACCCCTATCCACAGGAATATCATAGCGCTGAATTAACACCCCTATCCACAGGAATATCATAGCGCTGAATTAACACCCCTATCCACAGGAATATCATAGCGCTGAATTAACACCCCTATCCACAGGAATATCATAGCGCTGAATTAACACCCCTATCCACAGGAATATCATAGCGAGCACAATATATCCACAGGAATATCACGCTGAATTAACACCCCTATCCACAGGAATATCATAGCGCACCCCTATCCACAGGAATATCATAGCGCTGAATTAACACCCGTATCCACAGGAATATCATAGCGCTGAACACCCCTATCCACAGGAATAGATCATAGCGCTGAACACCCCTATCCACAGGAATATCATAGCGCTGAATTAACACCCCTATCCACAGGAATATCATAGCGCTGAACACCCCTATCCACAGGAATATCACAGTGCTGAACACCCCTATCCACAGGAATATCATAGCGCTGAATTAACACCCCTATCCACAGGAATATCATAGCGCTGAACACCCCTATCCACAGGAATATCACAGTGCTGAACACCCCTATCCACAGGAATATCATAGCGCTGAATTAACACCCCTATCCACAGGAATATCATAGCGCTGAATTAACACCCCTATCCACAGGAATATCATAGCGCTGAATTAACACCCCTATCCACAGGAATATCATAGCGCTGAATTAACACCCCTATCCACAGGAATATCATAGCGCTGAACACCCCTATCCACAGGAATATCATAGCGCTGAATTAACATCCCTATCCACAGGAATATCATAGCGCTGAATTAACACCCCTATCCACAGGAATATCATAGCACTGAACACCCCTATCCACAGGAATATCATAGCGCTGAACACCCCTATCCACAGGAATATCATAGCGCTGAATTAACACCCCTATCCACAGGAATATCATAGCGCTGAATTAACACCCCTATCCACAGGAATATCATAGCGCTGAATTAACACCCCTATCCACAGGAATTTAATCCATTGTATCCTCTCTGTCTGGAACCACCCATAGGAATTAAATGCAAACATGAGGTTTGTCAAAATGTTGGTGTGCCACACTTTTATCCTGATATCCAAAGATTGGTTATAAAGTATCCCGGTTAACTGTATCTGCTCATGGACTACTCGCTCATGACACTGTATCAAGTTCATGCCTGAAGGCGGTGCTCGATACATTGTACATTCAGGAATTTTGCCCAACGTACATACATTTAAAACATAGTTTCATTGTTCGATGAACAGCATGACGAAAACAGATAAGAATAAATATCTGTTTATAAATAAATATCAATTGAAATAAATAAAAGAAATATACACTATATAGAAGTCATCTGCAAAAGGGCGCCAAAATTCATTCTCCATCGCATCTATGCACGCACACAATATGAATATAGAACAACAAAATAAACCTGTGTCGAGAACATAGTACAGCGTCCCCTTTCGGATTCATACGGAAAGGGGGAGAATACTCAACGCAATTTAGTTCCACATTTTACGGCGCACGATTCATCACACTTGTAAGTTTACAGCACTGCAAAATTTTATAATACGGTGATATTTTACTATTTTTGCATGTTGGGAATATGGTAATTCCAGTAAATAGTTTCAGCTGTAGGGAAACAATCATCCATCGGAAATATAATACCCCATTTCGTATTTTAACCCACCATCCACAGGAAATTGTTCTGGAAGAATATCACCACCTACAGGAAAAAAAACTGTTGCCACCCACCCCGCCCCCCCATTGGGATTTTTCCTGGAACAGCCCTAAACCAGGACCACTGCAGGTGACATGGAACTATGGCCTATTTTATTATTATTTTTTCTTCATATGTAATCGAAGTTTTGTCGACATGTCTTCAGTTGTTCTCTAGATATGGGAGTCCAGGGAAAAGAGAACAGACAGACGGAAGGGCAGACAGCAAATACCGTAGATTCCCTAACTATTAGTGATGCAGTGATGTAACTCGACACTCCAAAAATTGGTTACTTTCAAATTATTTGTCGAGATTCCAGAAAGACGTGGGTGTTCAAATTATATGTTGCGCCATATTTTCAAAGCCTACATGTATTCTGAGGATTTCCAACATTTTCCAAGTACTTCAACTATCCTACATGTACCTGGGAATTCCTACAGATGGACGGACAGTGTTTGTAAAACTTACAACAGCTGTTGATCACTCTCCTTGGTTCAGTCATGCCATTAATGCACACAGTGCCACATTTTTTTGCACGGTGCAGTCAGAGGGTGTTACAACAACAGTCTGGGAGGTTACAAACTCTGACAATGGGAGAATGGTAGAACAGCGCACAGGAAAAGGAATCCCAATTTGATACATGAGCAGTGTGACTAACGTCACAGGACCTAAACGAAGTAGGCCGGGTACAATGTAGGCATTAGTACTGCGACACGCACTGAACTATTGGACCCCTCAAAGTTGAAATCCTGCCTATATTAAGATGGGCACAGCCCAAGTCAGAATTACCAGTGATTTTCATCAAAAATTCCCAGAAATTTTCATCAAAAGTAGGTCAGCTCAGAACTTGCTGGTAACAGTCCCCTAATGCACCTTCATGCCAAAAATCAAGGTTCTAATGTCAACGGTTCTCCTCATTTTGTCGACGAAAAGATTCGGATGGACTGCTGACTGACTAACTGACAGACTTACTCACTGACCCACTCACTCATTACCGGACAATTTGCAAATGAGAGTCTACACATGTACTTCGTAGGAATATAGCCATGTAAAATGTGGAATACTGAACATATCTGATACATGTACATGTAGCTAGGTGATCCTGGTTATGATTTAGTGCACAGATTGTAATAAAAGTGACAGCGATGGCTGGAATATAATCCAATCTTTACGTTACATTACATATAAACAATAAACCTGATCAGCATTATAAGGCTGCGTTTCTGTGGACAATAATGTCAACCCATCCATCATGGGTGAGAACTCAGCCTCGATCCCCGCGCCTATAGAAGCATATATCGTTATCATGGTGCCTTTCATCAATAAAACACCGTTTGTTTGCAATACAATTGGGTCCCATCTATCATGTATGAGCTCCCCGTTAACGGGACAGACAGACGGACGGAACAGACTATCGGGTTAGGAAATAAGCATGAATACACAATCTACCACAATACCATCAAGATCATAAATAAACCATTTATCATGGTTATGGAAATGAATTCACAATAAGTTGATATGAGAAGCTGGCATCACAAAGTTACATGTAAATATGGTTTTATATGAAAGTCAGGAATCTGTACATAATACAATATGATGTATCGGGTGTGTATATTTGGAATTAAAACATTCCATTAATTTTAAAAAGTTACAGAAGTACAATCAGACCATAATCTAGCTCCTGTCATTAGCCAGTATTCAGACGCTGTCATTGGCATGCAGTACCCTTGCTGTCAAAAACAGAAAAATCACGACTGAATAATCTTTCTATTCTAGCTCTGCATAACAGTCATCTTTAGATGCTGGAACTATAAGATCAGTTTCAACATGCTTTTAGGAAGCACCAATGTGTCCCCCCCCCCTTTCAAATCTGGGTTAGGCCCTGACAATATGCTACATACATATACATGTAGAGAAAGATCTCTAATAACAACCACTAAATGTTGTTACAGTGAAACCTACCCACACCTGGGTACCCACACCTGGGTAAACTGACCAACCTCTAAATACCAGCAATATCAATGGTTCAAAAACTTAGATTTAAAATATTCTGAACCTTCATAAACCAGAATGATGTCAAGATCGACACTAAAATGGACCATAGAGGCCCATATGCACTCATGTTGAAGTGGACTTCAATCGTCATTTTTTTTTGGTTGATGATATCTCATATCATTGATTAAGAGTATGACTTTGAAAATGGAGAAATGGTTGATGGTGACCACCTTGGATTACTCAGGTAACTGAAAAGCCATCCCAATCGTCCTCTCATTGATGTTAGGAACACCCCAATTTTAAGTCGCTTAGTTCAATAGTTCTCAAGTTATTGGTCAGGAAAGAAATGTGTAAAGATCCAAATGCTGACAATGCAAGATGGCTGAATTGGCAGTAATCTTGGATTACACAGAAAATTGAAAAGCAATCCCAATCGTCCTCTAACTGGTGTCAAGCCACTCTTTGTGTTTGAAGTCAATCGGTTCAATCGTTCTTGAGTTATTGATCAGACAAAAAATGTGTAAATAGCTGATGGCAGCCATCTTGGATTATAAAACTGAAAAGCGATCCTAACCATTCTCTCACCTAAGTCAAACCACTCTTCATATTTGAAGTCGATCAGTTCAATCATTCTCAATTTATTGCCAAGACAAGATCCACAAGCTTAAAATGCAAGCTGACATTGGCCATCTTGGATTACACCAAACATTATCCCAACGCTGTACTGTATGTCAAGTGAATAATTTAACTCACACTTAATAATTCATTTTTGAAACCACACATCATATGGACCAAATCCTCGCTAAACTGCAAAACATTCTTTACTGGGCTGTTGACCTCGTTTAACCTCGTGAAGGTTTCCAAGTTTCACGTTTAGAAGATCCCCTATGGCTTCTCATAATATTTAGCGTTACCATTTATTTGAATCTGAAGCACCGGTTATAGGTTACCATAGGTTACCCATGTTTTAATCATGGTTACTACATGTACCTGCAGCAGGTTTTCTGAGAAAATGTTACAGCACAGGTCTGCTAAAGAACAATTTTGAAAGATAAGGGACTTCTATGGGCTAAGATTTGTGTACATTAGTGGTGTGGGTCAAAGCTGTATTGCTTAAATGGAAAGGCTACCCTAGGAAAAAGTTTACTTTAATTGAAGGAATAATCCACTGGTACGTGTCCCAAACATATTCCAGAAATATTTTTCAGATTGTTTTTTGCAGAGTAAAGGGCATTTGAAAACGTATATTTTGGCTACTTTGGGCGCTGCCATCTTTGTACATGTAACTCCTTAGTCTTTTGAGGTTGAATTGGCCTGATAACATGGTTACATGTAGCTGTGATCTAGCATCGACACTTCACTGTATGCAGTCCATTCACTAGAGCTTTGCTTTCCCCCAGAGAAAGATATCTTTTGTACTCCATAATTATTCCAATGATCAGCATAAACTATGCATGAATGCAATGCTGCAGGTGGCATCAAGAAACAGGGAAAAGTGAAGAAAAGTTTCCTGATCAGAAAAAGCCACCCGATTTGCAAAAATTGGCTTCGTAATATCGGAACGCTGCTCTTGATGTCAAAACGTACGTCTACTTTAAGGAGAATATAGTGTGCCAAGATCATTTCACCGATGACAGTTTTGAGAGAGATCTTAAGGCTGAGATCATGGGATATATACTGAGGGCTTAAAAACTGAAATCCGATGATATACCTACAATATTTCTGCACAAGAAACAGCCCAAGCGGAGGGAATTAACAGAAAAGCGGCCGTCAGCCCCCCGTGCTAATGTTGAGGTGAGCAAAAACAACAAACTAGCTCAATACGTTTGAATGCCAACACATTTCCATAATAAAGTATTTTAAAAATTCATGAGAAATATATTCTCTCGCATTGGCTTGGTATATCGATGTGCCTTTATTCTTTTATTCGGTGATCTTAGCTGTATGGAGCCTGTACGGCACAGGGTAAACATATGGTCGCCGCACAGGCTGTGCGACTGACGACCGACAACTTGGAGTCGATAAAATAATGCATACATGTAGTAATTATGACCATGTATCTAACATTTGAAGTCATTCTCAAAATTCTGTACTTTTTGTAAAATTAGTGTTTCTTGTTAGCATCAAGCCGTGCGCAGACGGATCAGATGTATATTTATTGAACCCGTTTAATTGTTCGTCAGCACTCGGCGGGTCCACGATCGACCGATTTATTCTATACAAAATAACTGTCGTCCACAAATGGATAATGACGAAAGAAATATAAATCCTGTGTACATGTATTTCAATAACTAAATATTGTATGCTGTCATAGCAACTATACACTGACCAGTCCGTCCTCAGTCTGTTAATTTGTGGATTCCACACACCATTTGGTGTCACTGCTAGAGTCACAGAACAATACCGGGTGCTTTGCGCTATGCTCCATTTACCCCTGTAGGGGTCTCAGGGGTCTCACCATTTTTTGCAGGATTCTTGCAGAAACCAAGAACTGTTCTATCTAACTGTTTTACTGATCGCAAAATATATACATGTATTTATCTTGAAATACAGTAAACAGTTATTCAATGTATTTCAAAACGCCAGTGTCACACAGTTTGAAGGCAGCTTTTTGACGAATTACCCTAAAACTATATGTTGCGGAAATATATATTGGTGAGTCGCGACTGATATTCGCCCGGTTAGAGGGTCGCCATGTTCGTTCACTGTGGCAACAGATGACAATTAACTCCGGCACAGTCTGTGAGACCCTGACGGCGCTGAATGGAGAGGCGCGAAGCAAAATGTAAAGAATGCCTGGTAGAGCTTGATTAGGTATGTGTCCAGTCAGGAACTATATGTACTTGTTTTCATAAAAGTATTACCCACTATACCCACAATGAGTGTGAATGGATACGATGTTGGGCTATGAGAGAAATGATCAAAACTTTATACTCCAGAATAATATCTACATGTAGATTTTAGTAACAGTCCATACCATTAAGAAGTACTTTCACCCATAGGCGGTGTCCGAACAATTACATGCAGCGTTCACGAAACATACTTATGGGGTAAAACTATTAGTTTTTAGTTCAACTTATCACGCTCAATAATCCACTTAGAAAAAAAT
The DNA here is from genome assembly GCA_036873755.1 of Hanleya hanleyi. Classification (NCBI taxonomy): domain Eukaryota; kingdom Metazoa; phylum Mollusca; class Polyplacophora; order Lepidopleurida; family Hanleyidae; genus Hanleya; species Hanleya hanleyi. Next base: position 43,748 of record JAVTVY010012609.1, read on the forward strand.
AAGACTATCTTTGTAAACCCAGGGCTGAGCTGTTTCAATCAAAGTAAACTTTTTCCTACATGTAGGCTGGCCTTTCTCTTTAACTGTATAATGCTGTCATATAGCTACTTTGACACTGAAGCGTTCCATCAATTGACACATTTGCATTAGCATTCATATCACAGCAGAGTGGTTAAATACCTCTCGTCACACTTGTTGTCATTCTAACACGGTGCTCTTCTGTTCTCTGTCATTAGCTGGACCCGTCACCTGCACCAACTCTCACTCAGTTATCGCAGTAATATGAGAATGCGTGGAATTATTGAGCAGGATTTGCGTGGAATCTCCGGGCCAATAGGGTGTAATCCATCAATCTGATACAGGCGCAGACTCGGGCGGGGGCTAATGGAAAATCTTTACAGAGTCGATTAGCAACGAAATGGTGTTAAATCCTGCATTCCAAATGCCACTTCTAATTCTTCTCTACGATAAAAAGAATCGAGGAGAATAATGTATTGTAGATTTGTCTCTCTAAAGAAACTGAAACATCGCTGAAGTGAAATAAATTATTTATACCTGAAAGAGATCAAAATGGTAATTAATTATATTCTGTCCATACATGTAATATACATGTACATGTTTTGGACAATCATCAACTGTTTTGTCCACCTGATTTATACACACACTACCTAATTGTTGAGCTCACCTGCCCTTTTGTGCAGTAATTTTTCTGCCATTTTATGTGCTCAACTGCTCATATTGTGCACTCGACCCATTTGTACTGTGCACCAAGATTGCAGAACCCAATGACAAATGTGTGCACTCTAACTCTAATGTACTGTCACCAACCCAGCCCCAGAACTCACCAGCTGTGAAAGTGACCTCTGACCTGGTGGATTTCTGGGAGCAGAAACGGAATCACGTTCGCACATGCGCACAATTCCTTTTCGACGTAACTTCTCTCTAACACGCTTGCCCCCTTTGGGGTTGACCATGCCGCCCCACGGCATCAACTATTATTATTCAGCTAAACATAGAAATACATGTACTTTGTATAATTTGAATATATTATGTTCTTCTGATTAAATTATTAAATGTCATTTCACAATAAAATGTGACCAAATAGCTCGATTATCAAATGCACTATTTTGTAGCCGGCTCACTACGTGATTGCCATACGCTCCCCATGGGTGGCTTTTTGTGGCAAGGCTTTGGTGTAACCCTACCCGAAATAAATGGAGTGATTGCATGCGGATTGCATGCAGATCGCATGCGGATCGCCTTCCGCATGCATTCCCTATGCCATCCATGCCATCTATGTGATCATTAAGCGCTCTATGCGCTCATTTTGCAATGATGATGCTATCCAATCAATCATTCTTGACAGGATGAAGCGCTCCAAGCGCTCATTTTGCAATGATGATGCTATCCAACTGATCACTTTTGCCCAAATGTGTTAACCATGCAATCATTTATGTGATCTGAGTGATCATTTTCTTATCGTCAAGCGATCCTTACATCTTCTTTTCAAAGTCCAAGTGATCGGACGAAAAACTTTCTAAGTCCAAGCAATCCAAAATGATCGCTTAAATGATCGCTTGGTGTCCATCTCCAGACCAACAGATGGTTTTGATTTTATAGACCATTAATCACCGATCTCCATGGAAACCCCGCCAAATTTAAAGGGGGGATACTATCATATGACCAGATTTCAAATTTTAACCACCACCACCATGCAGTAGCAGTATTTTCTTTAGCTGCAGTTTTGGATATTTCACATTGGATATAGCCTAAAATGCTCAACCAGAATTGAAGAACACAACATGGTGTGAGGTTTTTAGCTGGCAGAAACATGGAAAGAGAAGTTATTTGTAGTGATTTCTTTGATGTGAGGAATACACAATTTGCACAGTTCTTGGTCCGGACAGGGTCACTCCACTCCAGAGACAATGGATCACAGTGTATTTCCACATAAATCTACTAAGATATTAAGATTTGATGGTAAGTCTGTCATTCTGTGAATTACTCACTAGCTTGAAGGTCACTCTACAGTTTGAAAAATTGCCATTATACACTTTGGATACATTCTGAATATATTTAAATTTTAGCATGTATGTATAATTTAAGTACATGTATTTCCACTTGCATTTACAATGTATTACTGAATTCATTAATGGTCAGTTTCAGGTCATTGATAAAGTTACATGTAGTTACTTGAAATGTTGGACCAATTTTGCTCTTCAGAAGGTTTGAACTGTACTGTATAAATAACACAATTCATACAACCTCTACATGTACATCTGTAGCTTACAATGTACTTTACATTTGCCCATTTAAAAGGTCAGTCATTTGATTTATGTGATTGCTAGTGTACAAGAGCTTTTGAATGCATGCGTGCGGAATGCATGCGGAATGCGTTCATGCTGATCATTCAATTATTAATGCCATGCGATCATTATGGCTTCCGCATGCATTCAGGATGAGGAGCGCTTCTGATCATTATGCCTTCCACACTTGGAAGGCATAATGATCGCATAATATGTACAGCAACTTGAAACAAGCGATCACTCGAGTGCATAATCATGAAGGTTCCAATTTAATGCATGCGGAATGCATGCGGATTGCAATCACACAAAAGCTGTAGGAATGCATTCCGCATGCGTTCCGAGCGCTAACTTTTTCGGGTAGGGAAGACCTCCCATTGAAAAGGTAATATCCTGGACAAAAGACTGACAATACAACTTGCAGCAGATCCTTTGTCAATTATATTTCATGAGTCTTACACCAAATCGTTGCCCTTTTTGTGCATTCCATGATTTGTGTGCATATCAACTCTATCCTCTTCTAGCCATTATAATTGTGAACTGAGCCTCTACATTTACAAGTATCCATTATGCACTCTTCTGGTGTGTGCTCCAAAGTATTTAATGCATTCCTTTTTGTGCACACTTGCATCCAATTTTTTGCAACAGATTGAGGGAGTGAGTGAGTAAGTGAGTGAGTGAGTAAGATTTAATGCTGCCTTCAACCATCTTTACATGTATCACAACACTTGGGTCCTATTCCCTTTTAGGGAGCTTCTTGAAATTAGGGCAGGAGTTCCTTGATAGGAATGGCATAATTGCCGTTTATCCAAATGGGATACACCATGTCCAGTATAGTATTCTGATCTGAATGGATTAGAGTTCCAATTGGAATGGCATATGCCATTCTCCGCATGCCACTGCATGGTATGGCCTAAGCCATCCCTTGTCTGCCGAGTTTTAAAAAGTATGGCATGGAGTTCCTAGGAGTTCCAACTCGGCAGACCATGCATCTCTGTTTGGAATGCCTTATGCCAGTTCCTATAAGTAGCATGCCCTAATTTCAATTAGCTCCCTTACAGCAGGAAACACCATGTGTGCCCCAGTTAGTCACCTCTTACGACAAGCTGTCTGAGGAGCTGAACCTCTTGATTCTTTCCATGACGTGGGGTGTGCACAACAACACCCTAGGTCAATCCTTGGACAGCTCCGCAGGGCTTCTTTCTTTGCAACATGGAGATTCTGCAATCTACAGACCTGGACCACTTTTAGACTTAAACTTAATTTACAATGTACCTGGTACATGTACATATAACCAGTGAGCTTGGCGTGAACAAAAGTACATGTAATATGTAAAACATCACCGTACTGATAGAAAGAGCTGAAATCTTTGGTAGAGTAATGGTTGTTTATCACATCAATTACATGTACCACAATTCCCTCTCAGCCTTCCCAGTCCTTAACAGCGAGTTTGCTGACCAGACTTAAGCATGATCTATATCTATCACTCTATAATGCCCAACAACTGGCTGAGAAAATAAGCCAGAAAACACATAACTTCATCTTCGCTCGCTTTTATAGCATCCCCAAGGGGAGATAAATCAGGATTGTTATTACTACGGTAATGATTTCCAGCCGGTCATGGAGATAACAGCTCGGCTCTAAGATTGCGGAAATGGTTGTGGAATTCTAAGTCCCGGAGATTGATGTACAATGTAAGAAAGGGCTTCTAGAGAAACTTCTCAGACATTTCAAACTGATAAAAAAAATTAATTCTATGATAAAGAAACCCTTGTCACCACAACAATACATTACCATAAAAGCGGAGATATATGAGCGAACTAAAAATGTAATAGGCTTACATGTATCACCTCTTGTCAGTTTTTTGGTGATTTCTTCTCAATGGCTTGGGGTGGGTAATGAAAAATCACCCACATGTCAATCTAGACACGAGAAAGATACTGATAAAGGGAAAATGAAAAAAAACAAAAACATTTTTACATATATACATGTATTGTATCAATCACCCTTAAAACTCAGTTTTGGTTAAGTATAAGATCCTAAAATGCAGCATCAAAATGATCTTACATGCACATGTGTCAAACAATAGTACTGGATCACTATTTTTCTTCCTGTGTATAATACTACAGGTGAAAATATTAACCAAATCATTTTCAATATTAATTTTTCATTTCATATTCCTGTATTTCTCAGATAAATTTAACTTTATATTGAGCTGATATATCACTCCGGTTGTAAGCTTATTATTTGACATTTGTAGATCAATTTGACGCTGCATTTGATGTTCTTATTCTTAACTGGGGTAAGCCCGATTGACAAGTCCCAATGACTAAAATTACATACTTAATAAATGTAAAGGTGAAATTATTTTTTTTGATTTTTCTTCTTGTGATATCCTTCTCAAATCTACATTGAAAAGTGGGTGAATTTTCATGACCATACTCAAAGCCATTAACCCTTTCACCGATTATTTCCCCTGACAAAAGTGACCTGCTGACGATCAATTCCCTGAGAACTGTTAAAATTTGTATATGTTGTCTTTGGAATGCTAGAAATTGCGTTTGCGTCCGAGATTTGCAGAAAAACATAAGAAACCTGTCTCCACAAGACACACTCCAGTGTTATTTGCTCTAGTTTTATAGCAAAATAAATAAAATAGCATACAAAATTAGGTTTTACTGCGAGAGAATGCGCTTTCCCCGGCTTTCTCGACTCAAAAACATCAAAATCCAACGGAGAAATCGTCTTTTTTCGACCGCATTTGACAGCGTTTTTCTCGAGTTTTACTCGGCCAATTTTCATGTTTGACCTCTCATTGGAAAGAGCGACCTTTCACCTTTCTACACAGGAAATTAGTCTGGATACCTAACCCACATTACGCTACGTCATCCTTCGCTGCATATAGGGTTAGGCCTTGGCCGGCATTTTGTTGACGCGACCTTGACCCCTTGAGCCGAATCACGTGACTTGCGAAGACGCAGAAGTTGTCAACATTACAACAGCAGGTTGGTGTCTTTTATGTCAGTTTTTACTATTTCAGTTTGTGGTTTCTGCTTGAACATGAACATATTTATAGAGTATGGGTGCCAATGACTGGTTAACTCGTACAAAATAGGACAGGGGCTGATGTATTTGTAAAAATATTGACAACTTTGTGCGATGAGTGTGTCCCGTCTTGGCGCCATTGTGAAGCAAGTTTGGCACGAAATGCTGTAAAATAGTGGGTAAATAATGTTTTCAAAAACAGATTATTCGACGACTCAGAATTAGCTCAACTTGGGTGTTTATAAAGTACATATCCCTGCTTGTTTTGAGACCTTCCATTTGTTGTTGCATTCAGTAGTTCAAGTTGAGCACCAATTTAAAGGCAAAGGGTGCGGTGACTGAATTGGTGTGTTTTACAGGTTACAGTCTCGCACGTGTTGATATTCACATTGTCAGTCGTCATTCTGTTAAAATATTTCACCCAAAATCGGATTGCAACCGTTTATATATTATATTATTCATATTCATATATTTTTTACTGCCTATTTAGGGCCTATATATATTCAGTAAATTAAAATTATATCAACAATTAGCTCCCATTACTCCAGCCCCCTCCTCCCCCCCCCCCCTCCACACACAAATTTCAATATTTTGATTTTATTTCAGGGTTTTGTGATTCACATATTAATCTGTGAAGAAATTAAATTATTTCATTTAAATTTACAGTGACTTGTGATGCCGATTTGTTTGAGGCAACGCCACAGTCCAACTTTTTGATGATCGAATCGGCTTATTAAGGTGAAGTAACAAAAGATGAATGTTTTTAATTACCATATCTAATAATTCTAATGAGGAAGTCTAAAATCACCTAGTTTTCCAGAGATCTAATTTCTTTGTTTCAAATGAGGCCTCTCTGTGCGCAATATATACAAACACAAATATACAAATATGTAATAGTTTTATGATCTGAACTTGTCTCAGGCATTGGCAATGATGAATTTTTTGGGCCTTGATAGATGATATCAAGATATATGATTTTGCAGACTAAGTTTACCTTGGATAAAAATTCAGCGATACTGTATACGGAATATGTAAATTAGTTCAATGGCTATAACAAAAAAAAAATGTGCTTGTTAAAGTTTGAGGCCATGATTTCCCATTATACATGTATAAACAGAATCAAGCTGATCCAATTACTTTTTAAGATCACATCAACTAAGAATGGTAGTTTTGCTGTGTGGAAAATGATACATGTACTACATTTTGATACCTACATCATATACTGAACTGTTTCTCGTGTAATAAACTTTCATTCTACACATCATATCGCCATGTGCAATATGAAAGGTATTTTATAAACATTATGTCATTAGCGCAAACAAATCAAAATTGAACCTGTCCTTTAATACACAAATCATGTGTACTCTTGCTCTCATGTTGCAGAACCTAAAACCACCATTGAGTTTGGAGGGAAAGTTCAAACCTGAACACTGGCTGTCATATATGTGGAGGAGTTGAAAGTAAGATACATTCTAATTTTAATTAGCAATTGCTTAAGATGAGTTTGTTATTTATTCAGTGGGTGGCACTGAATAAATGTATAACTACACATCAAAGAATGGTTTTCTAAAAACAAAAAAAAAACTTTGTTTTTACATGTAGATATTAAATCTGGAAAGATGTGTAAGCTTATTCTAGAATTTTGATGTGTTTCTAGAAATAAATATATTTTCTTGTAATTTCATAAGACATAAGTGGACAAATACGTAGTCTTTAATATCTAACTAATTACCCCAAAGTTATTTACGGTGCTAGCTTCCAGATTTACCTTCAATATTTAATGTATTAGAATCACTAATTCTGATTTTTTAAAAATATTCTAGGACATTAAATGTCATTTTCTTATTGCAAGAAAAGTAATCGGTTCATGAGGTAAAAATCTTGAAGATTTATGAGTTAAATTTTCTCACCCCATGGACAGATTATCTTTCACAAAACAAGAAAATGACAGCTTCAGTCTCAAAATATGTTGAAGAATTCAATGTAGAAGATATATGTAAGCTATCATCACAAGCAAAATTTAGGTAATTTAGCAAAAAATCAATTATCATTTATGTAGCATGTTTGTAAAAAAAAAATTGTTTTACATCCATATTAATTAACATTCATCACTCATTTCACCAGAGCCTTCAAAGTCTGGTTGAACTATTTACAATTTCTCTGGGATACATGTATCTCCCAAGTTGATGAAAATAATCTCTTTTCCTTGGTATATAATTCTAGTATACTAGTTATGCGCTAAAAATAATTATATCTTATTCAGTGCATAGTTAGTATTGTTTAAGCTTACATATTGCTGGGGAACAAACAAGTTTACCTATACATGGCCAAATAGAATGTAAGTGATCAAATTGTCTTCATATGGTGACTTTAGGGTTCTTTGGACTGTCAGATTATATGTACCTTGAACCCTTCAGACATGTCAGATGAATTTGTAATTGTATACATTGGGAAACGGTAGCTAGGGTTCACTGCAACTTATATGGACAATTGTGAATTAGACATTCAGATGACTTCAGTGGAAAAAATGGCTCTTTAAAAGGTAGAATAAAGTATAGTTGCTAGGTTGATGTGATTCTATGTGTCAGTTAAGATTTTTCAGATATATCATAACTTACATTTGTTTTGTTCCACAGCTTGAAGATTGAAATACCAGAAGCGAAGAGAAACAGAAATAAAAGAAGACATTTTGAAAATGCAGACCCATGCTCTCTTCAATGTGGACATATTAACTCTTACATTATGATTTTTTGAGAAACAACAGAGTACCGTACTGAATGATACAGGCCTTCATATATGAAATGATACAGGGAACACATCCAAAATATTAAAATAACTGAATCTTTAATATTTGAACTGAGAGGAGTATAACATGGACTGATTGTGAATCAGACGGACTTGATCCATGGACTGGCTTCCAATGAATGTGGAGTCACATGTTTTTTCTCTACAGTACTATAACAGAGCCATAAGACATGTACATGTAAATTTGTAAAATGAACATGTACCTCAATTGTATTTCATTGCTATTTAATATTTGTTTATTGTGAGTTGGCATAAAATGTATACAGTTAAAATTGCCATATATTAAGGCTGTGGATATTAGTTACTGGTAGAGGTATGCGCTTGATAGAGGTTATGTAACACATGTTGGAATTAGGATTTAGGGGTTTGAGTATTGATTATAATAGGATGTTTTGATAACAGTTGACATTTAATTAGTGTTGTTAGACCATTTCTGACCAGCTGGTGCAAAGACAGGAGCCAGGTGTCAATTGTAGTCAGACTGTCATTTTAGTCTCAGATAATCCTTGTTGTTATTAGGTAAGAGTCCCTACTGTTAATTGAGATGTCATACTGAATGAACAGGATAGCTGGCAGACATGACAGGACGTTAGGATTACTTGAACAATTGTTGAAAGTGTGTTATGATTGTTAAGAATGTCTACCTGTGGATTTCACTAAAACTATAATGTATATAAATATGTATGCAGTAGGAAACCAAGTCAGTTCACTTTTAGAATTCATCTTGGCATGCGACTTTGCAGCGCCAAGGCAGTTCATAGATGTAGGTTATATAGGTAACACTTGTAAATGTAGATTGCTATATGTACTAACATATAGTTTCTGTAATAACTGGAAGTGCTGTATAATTGTGTTAATTGGAATTAATATTACGTCAAAGTTAGATAATTAAATTAGGGTAAATAAAGCTAGGTTGTGTTATACATGTACTTAACATGGACTATGACTTACTTATTAATGTGATAACCAGTGAGCCAACCTGGTTATAGATGGTCTGTTGTTTTTCCTTTGGGTGTTCACCGTTCGTTGAATATTCCAATGTCATCATATATATTCCGATATGAAATCTCTTAGTTTGGGGAGCTAAGAGCAGTTTGTACTGAGAAAGTCTGTCAATCTTAGAAGATTACAGGCCGGGTATCTCCATCATCTATAACCAGGTTGGAAGTGCAACAAACACAACTGTCAAAAAGTTGGTAGAGCTTACAATAGCATACATTGTCAAGTGAGACCTAACATTTCTCTCACAACACCCCTTGAGAAAAGCTCAGTGCATATCAAGGTTGGCAAGTTAAAAACACATGCTTTAGTCGACACAGGGGCAGGCATCTCTTGCATTTCACAGCGGTGTTTGCAGAAAGCCTACCCAAATGCTGTCGTTAATACATGTAATTTACGAGCCATTACAGGTGTTTGTGGTGAAGTTCATTCCGTCTTAGGCGTAGTGAATCTACCAATTCAATTTGAAGATCTTGAAGAGCTCAATGGAGAATTTTATGTATTTAAAACATTACACAAAGATGTAATTTTAGGAGAGGATTTCCTAAGGAAATATGATGCAAACATTGATTTTAAAAGGAACAAACTATGGCTTTGCAATGGTCAGTTTAACATTTCCATGGCTACTGAAACAAACAACAAAGTATATGGACATAAAGAATCTGGGAGTGCCAAAACAACAGACATTATTCTGGTTAAACCAAAGCGTGAAATAAATTTTCCTGTATATGTACCTGAAGCAGGTGATGGAAATTTGATCTTATTGGAGCCAATAGAGTCACTTTCAGCAAAATATAGCATTGCAGGTGCGCGCACTGTCACAAAAGTTAAAAACAAAATGGCTATTTACAAAGTAATGAACCCATCCAACCTTCCTGTCTATATCGAGAAGCATGCAACAATTGCCACATTTCACGTAGTTACACCAGACTCTATTACAGCAATGAAACAAGAGAATACGTCAAACAACTCCGCTGATGTAAATTTCATGGAAGGAGACACGAAAAGTGATGCTTATTATGCTAACTTAGCACGAGACCTAGGAATAACACTAGACGATTCCATACTTACACCCAAGCAAAAGGAATCATTTTTAGCATTTCTTGGTCGTAACCGTGATGTTTTTGCCAAAGATATGAGTGAATTAGGCAAAGCTAGTGCTCATTATCACAGAATTTTCACTAAAACAGAGAAACCGATTTATTCACGTCCATACCGACAAAGCCCCCAGACAAAACAGCGATGTGATGAATTAGTGAAAGAAATGTTAGAAAATAACATAGTTGAACCATCACTATCTGAATGGTCATCCCCTGTAGTGCTTGTGAAAAAGAAAAATGGAAAATATAGATTTGCGGTAGACTATCGCAAGCTGAATGCGATCACAGAACCAATTTCTTTTCCCCTCCCATTGTTATCAGATGCTATCGACTCTGTAGCGCAAGCAAAGTCTAAAATATTTTCTGTTCTTGACCTGGCAAGTGGTTTTTGGCAAATTCCACTACATGATGACACAAAACCAAAGACCGCGTTTACGACGGATCAGGGAAGGTTCCAATTCCGAGTTCTTCCTTTCGGAATGAGAAATTCACCCGCGAGCTTCAGTCTCATGATGTCACAGGTCCTTGCCGACCTTACTTATCTTCACACCCTATGCTATATAGATGATATTTTATGCCATTCAAACACATTAGATGAACACATGGTCCATCTTGGACAAATTTTCTCTCGCTTACGGGAAGCAAATCTTAAATTACAACCGCCAAAATGCGCATTTGCACAACGACAAGTTCCGTATCTAGGACATGTGCTAAGTGATCAAGGTATTCATGTGGATGAAGCCAAAGTTCATGCTGTTAAATCATTTCCCAGACCAAAGTCACAGAAAGAGGTTCGAAGTTTCCTAGGATTATGCAATTACTATCGCAAATTTGTACAAAATTATGCTTCAATAGCATCCCCCATGAATCAACTTCTTCAGAAAGATGTTAAATTCAAATGGACCGATGACACTGAAAATTCATTCAAAAGACTCAAACAAGAACTTGTCACAGCCCCGATATTAGCATATCCAGATTTCCAAAAAGAATTCATTATTTCAACAGATGCGTCTGATAGTGCAATAGGATATGTTTTAGGACAAAAAGATGAAAAAGGCAATGAACATGCTATAGCCTTTGGCGGGCGATCCCTGCGCGGTAGTGAAAAGACATGGCATATCTCAGAGAAAGAAGGTCTTGGATTAGTTGAATCAGTTCGTGCCTTTCGTCCATACATCGCAAATGGTCACTTTCGTGTTTTCACTGACCACATTGCCCTCACTTGGTTAAACAACATAAAAGCTAACAAAGGTAGACTAGGCAGGTGGGCCCTCGAGCTTCAAGAATACAATTTCACAATTCAGTACAAGCCAGGAGCTAAAAATGGAAATGCTGATGGTTTGTCTAGAAGAGAAAATGAAGCAACCACAACTGAAAGTACAGAAGAAACCATTGTGAGTAGTATAGAAACCACATATTTATCCAATACAGAGAATCAGAATGAGCCAATTGAGGCAACTCTAACATATAGGGAACCGAAACATGCTCATTTAGCAACTATATGTCCAAAAGATACAATTGTTGTGGCACAAGTCAATACTGAAATTGTAATTTCAAATCCATTTTTGGAGGGCACACAACGTGAGTGTCCTGACTTGGCCCCGATCTTTGCCTACAAAGAAAATGGTGATCTACCGGATGATCCAAAACAGAGTCGTCGCTTAGTTGCGGAAGCATATCATTATGTGATTGAGGACGGAATTCTGTATCATTTCTTTAATACAAAAAATAAAAAGGCTGCCGATTCTTATACAAAACAGATAGCTGTTCCTAGAGGTAATCGCAAAGATATACTCCAAGCCTATCACGATTCAGTGCTAGGAGGTTGCCACCAAGGTCAAGAAAGAATGTATGCTGCTATAAGATCCAAATATCATTGGGATAAAATGTACACAGATGTGTGTACCCATGTACGTACATGCACGACATGTCAACAGATCAAAACAAATGTTCATGATAAGCCTGCACCACTTAAACCCTTGCCATATGAACGTGCTTTCTCGCGGCTTCATATTGACATACTCGGCCCACTACCAAAAACTCCGGATGGTTCCAAATATCTACTCCTTGTAGTGGATTCTTACAGCAAATGGCCAGAATGTTTTCCTATGAAAACCCAGGAGGCCACTGAAGTTGCATCCATTTTATACAGAGAAATTCTCACACGTTATGGGTCACCAGACAAATTAGTCAGCGATCGCGGTGCTCAGTTCATGTCCAAACTCATAGCAGCCATGACAGAATTATTCAACATCAAACATGCTAAAACTAGTTCATATCATCCTGCAACAAATGCTACATGTGAAAGAATGAATCGCGTCATTGAGCAGGGTCTAAGAGCCTACATCAAGGAAGATCAAACTGATTGGCCAGATCATATACCAGGTATTATGATGGCATACCGCATGACCCCAGCCACTCAATCAACTGGCTTATCTCCTTATCAAATGCTGTTTGGTAGACAGATGAGAACACCAATAGATACCTCTCTAATTCCAAAAGAAACACTGTCAAAGGATCATAGAACATACTTGTCAAAAATTCTAGACAATCTGGCTGAGTATAGAAAAATTGCAGATGAAAATTTGAAAAAAGCCCAAACAAAATACAAAACTTATTATGATAGAAGAACAAAGGAACCAACATTCGAGCCAGCACAAAAGGTATGGTTATATTGTACCAAAAAGACTGTGGGCCGATCTCCCAAACTAACAAAAAAGTGGCAAGGACCATATTATGTCGTATTGGTTGGACAAAACTACACATACAAATTACGCAAATGTAGTGACGATAAAGAAGTGAAATCAATGATTCATGCAAACCGTCTCAAAAAGTTTCATGACCCAGCAGACAGGCCAAACTATGAGCCTGAAGATTTATCACAAACAAATGATGAACTCAATCCAGAAGAAATAGAGTCAGAAAATGATGAAAACGAGACAAATACCAATGACAAACGGAACAATGTAACAAAAGAACCAAAAGACCATCATG